>CP114483.1:28386141-28583641 GCA_027186245.1 Coriaria nepalensis
ATCTTCTTTTTTTCCCCTACGTTCAATCTTCACGAATTGAGGATTGAACTATAAGTTAGTCGTGATTTATTAATTCGGTAGATACTAATAGAGACTAGATGATGACTCAGAACCAACCACCCAATAGTGGCAAAATCAATGACCGACGGTGGTGCTAGGCTGCAGCTCACAACAGGTCAAGAGGAAGTGGGTGAAAAATCATCTGATTTTTTATGGAAAGGTTCCAATGTGTAATCCTTTCATCCTTCCTCATTCTTGATACCCTACCCTATAAGTCAAGCTTAGAAAACAATTGAGAGCCATGTAGTTCATTTATTAGCTTATCCATTATTGGAATATGAAATTTCTCTTCTATAGTAATTGCGAACCCCACAATAATTTGCACAAAATCTTTAGGCTCCATCCTTTTTCTTTACCAGTAAAATAAGGGAAGAGAATTGGCTTTTGTTTGCTTGTATTATGCCTTTCTTTTTAACATTTCATGTACTTACATTTCAATCTCAATTTTTTTGTAATGAGGGCAACAATTAGGTCTAATATTGACTGGTTTGGTTGTTGGGTCAAGGTGAATTTTATGGTCTGTTGGTCTTTCTGGAGGTAGGCAGTAGGTTCAACACAAAACAGCTGGAAATTTAAGTACATTTCATTTGCTTATGTAGGTAAAGTAGGCTATGGAGGTGAGGTAAGTGATGGGGGTGGAGATGTGGTAGAGGGGTACAACATGAGATGACACAAGGAACCAATACCTGAGTTATTGGCTAATTTTCCTAGCCGTGAGCAGGTCAATTGCTATGGAGGAAGAGAATTGTCTCCTTGTAATGTGATCAATGCACTATTGAGACCAAACTTGTACAACCCCATGAACGTTTAACTATGTTAAACCGGTGGAGAATAAATTATACCCGGTTAATTACTGAAAAAATTATAAATTTATGTAAACCCTATCATCTAAAGGTACTACACGACCTTCGGATAATTATCCCCTCGAAATGACAGATCACAAGTTAACATAAAGAGGCTAACCAAATAGACTAGCTCAGAGTCAATTAGAACTGCTTTTGATAGAAAAATAAAGGCCAAGAAAGATTAAGAAAGATTGAGAAAGATAAAAGAAAGATAAAGAAATATGAGGAAGGATGAGGAAAGATAAAGAATGATAAATAAAGATGAAGAATGAAGAAGAAAGGTGAACAAAGGTGAAGTTTGGATAAACGAGGATAAACAAAGATGAACAAGGATGAAGAATGATGAAAAAGGATTAAGAAGTATGAAGAAGGATGGAAAATGATGAAGAAGAATGAAGAAGAATAAAAGAATGATGAAGGAAAAGATGAAGAAAGATAAAGAAGGATGATAAGGAATGATAAAGATAGATAAGGAAAGATAAAGGGGCAAAATGGTAAATGTATTATATATAAAAATTAATTATTTAATAAATAAATAAACAAATATGACTTAAGGATAGATTGCCAAGTCAAGTATCAGATGTTCCCATTGAAACAAGCATGAAAACATGTTTAATAATACAATAACATATGTTAAGAAACCTCATACTCCACTCTTCATCACCTTAGCCGAACTCTCCCAACCCATTTACCATTCTCTACCTTTCTCATACTCTATATTTACTCTCACTAATTGCAAGACCTGATTAAGTGCTATTAGAACCCTTAATTGTAGAAGATTCAACTTACTAGGTATGATCTTTTTATGGTTGAAGTAGTTAAGTAGTTACGTTATTGTTGAACTAGGAAAAGACAAATTCGAGTCATGTTGATATAGTTGAAATCTTGAAATAATTTATACGTGATAAAATTATAAAATAATTAAATCAAGTAACTACACTTATAGATATTTCCATAGAGTCCAAAAACACTCAAATCCAAACTATATTGACAGAAATAAAAATTCTTAAAATAGGAAAACTGCTCTTTAAAAGGTTAGGATTTGAAATGTGAACAGTAGTAATCTTATAAACCTTTGGATAAGAAACTAGTGATAGAAAATTTTGGAATTTTACAATAATAGACTAAAGCTCTATAGCTACAACCACAGTTAAGGCTCCTAGTTCTTTAGCATCAGGATAAATGCTTATCCAATTTCAAATCTAATCCTAATCTTCATATTTCAAAGCATTAACATTAAGTTTGAAAAGCAATAACTTTAGTTATACTAAATTAAAACTAAGCAAATCTTACTAAAAATATAATTTTAGGATAATAACTTCTAAATGAAATAGGTTGTACAATTCTTTAACGTCCCTACACCAAGATATAGGTCAGAGAATCAAACTGATCATGTTTAGCTGTCTACTCAAACAGTTTGGAGACAAATAGCTTTTGAAGGGCTAAATGTATGAAGTTTGAGATGAACTTTTAACAGTATCTTGAGAGATTGTAAGTGAAGATTACATAGAAGTTTCAAAATTTTGGGAGTTCTAGATGTGTTATAGCGATTGCGATATACTAATAAAAACAAAGATTTAAACGGGGAAACCAAAACTGTATAGTTAGTATGAATAAGTTAAAAGATATAGTGTAGTGATAATAGACACAAGTAAGCCAATAATAATAGTTATAAGCAAATCAACCGAGCAATTATAACGAAATCATAGAAATTTCAGCAAACTTAAAGTAGAGAAAAATAAAGAATAAAAAAAGATTTTTACACTAGTTCAGATTTTAATGTGAAGTTTTATGTCCTGCAATGGTAGTGCTTTCTAAAAGTGTATATCTGTCAAGTAAATCAATTTTTGATCTGATAGGCAAGCAACTTTATGTGGTACTATATTTATGTAGATATTAGTAAAATATTGAATATTATTATTAATTATTATTTATAAAAGTCAGTTATTATTTATTATGTTTATTAATTTTGTTAGAATTAACATATTATCTTTTCTAAATATATCATGATAAAGTATAATGTCTTAAGTTGTGCACTTTGGAAACCATGATAGATATCATGCCAATTGAGACTCAAGTTTCGTAAAGCTTAAGACATGAAATGTTCGTTGTCATAGGATCTCAAAAATAGACATTAATAATTTGAATAAACAATCAGATAGTTTATCAACTAAAGTATTTTAGGTGGCTGATCTCATGGTCATTGGTGTTGTTGGAACATCATGATGATTATGTAGGTGCGTAGTAGAGACTAAGGGTACCGAACGTGATACTTACATAATTCTCTATGATAATTAATACTAACTATTAATGAGAATTATCTAGTAACTATATTACATGTGGTCCTCAGACATGAGATACCAAGGTATCTTGTGTGCTAGGTTTTATGCTTTGATATCATTCTAATTAGCTCTAGCCAAAGGTGAACACGGGGTGAACGTGGGCATAAAACTCATGGAGGTGGCCGACCATATATGTTAGTGGGAATTAACTCATTGTTTCCTTAATTAAAGTTAAGGAAACCTTTGCTACAAAGAAGACTAATGTGATTAGGAAATCTTAAACCTTGTGGAACATTATAAATATTCTACTAAGTTGCCAAAAACCCTAAGGCCCCTCCTCCTCCTCTTGGCCGAAATTGAGAGGGAGAATAGAAAGGATTTTCCCGTCCCTTTCCTCAAACCTTTTGATTTATGAGTTGAATCTTAAGGTTGAAAATTAACTAAGCAAGTAAATCATGTGGATTACGGTTAGATGACAAATATGTGGGCATCTTGAATGTTCCTTGCAATCGAATTGAAAAAGGAATTATAGTGATTTGCTCATCAAGATAAGCTAACCTTTTAACCCAAACTTGAAATTTAAATTTATGGGATTTAATGTACTTTCTGTAAAGAGATTATGTATATCATATATAATTATTGTATGATTGATCTTGTTTGTGGAATTATGCTACAATTAGGATGAGATCCAAAAATTTTAAATTATTACTTTCGCTGCTTTATATGCATGAATTCTTAACACTTTTATCTACTATATTCAATCAAATAATTTACAAGAAAATGATTACAAGAATTCCCTATGAGTTTCAAAACCTACTATAGTTTCCTCTTAACCTCTTTTTCTGCTTATCTCACTCTTTTTATCTTTTTCTTTTTTTATGTCCCTCTAGGTTCTCTACATGTTCATTTATAGGCAAAGAATACTAGCCCTCAACCTAATCAAGCTCTACAACTCTAAAGCTCATGCAGACTTTAAAGCGCATGACTCTACTTCAATCACACTTTCACAAATCTCTATCATGGGCCAAGGTTGAGCAGAAATAAATAAGAAACTTTTCATAGTAGGCGCCCAACAACTATCTTCTCTTATTAGTATTTGCTGCAAAACTGATCAAGTCCAAATGATACTTGAATTTAATCCTTGTCACAGGCTTGGTCACCATATCTGCTAGGTTTTCATCCTTAAGAATTTTCTCCATCGACACAATCCCACGTGAGATAACATCTTAGATCAGATGTAGCTTAATGCTAATGTGTTATGTCTTCTCATGAAACAGTTGTAGCTTAATGCTAATGTGTTATCTTGCACAATCCCTAACTCACCGATCATCCCTTCAACCATGTAGCTTCTTGACGCTTTTAATGGCTGCTATATATTCAGTTTTAATCGTTGATAATACAATCACCAGTTGTAGTAATGCTCTCCAACTCATTGTGCATCCAAACAAAGTGAATATGTAACTAGTTAAGGATCTTCATTTATCCAAGTCCCCTGTAATCCTTATCAACATATCTCACAAGTTTGGCACACTCACCCTCTATCCGTTTGTAGAGTAGACCAACATCAGAAGTGCCTTTGACATACTAAATTACCTAGTTCACTGCTTCCCTATGATCTCACTAAGATTAGACATAAATAAAGTCACAAAACTAGCCAAATAAGCTAGATCACGCCTTGTGCAAACCATTACATACATGAGATTTCACACAAAACTAGCATAAGGTATCTTTTTCATGCTTTTCTTCTCCAATTCAGTCTTCGTAGATAACTATGTGGAAAACTTGAAATGACTAGCAAGCGGTGTTTGAATGAAACTTTCCAGAGATACCAACATTGAGACACAAACATCTACTGCACATTATCTTTATTACTTATTGTCTCACAAAACTTTTAGGCTTTGACCCATCCAAGTCTTACACTGTGAGCAATACAATACATAGGATACTAAATCTGCATACTTGTATCTATTCGGTGCTTTCTAAGTTCTCCTTGCTCGGTCCCTTGCCAATTGGTATGAGCAGAGACTATCATCTAGATTACCTTCTGGCTTCTCCACCTCCAAAGAACCTCTTCACAAGCCAAGTCTTCACCCTCCCGATATATTCCATTATTACCAATCGGCTCCACCTCAATCGTTGCCCTCTTACCAACATGTCCTTAAACAACACCATCGTTACAAACTTCTTATTAATTCACCATTGTCATGTAGTACTCAGTCTCTCTAAAGGCTACATCCTAGCTAGTAAAACATTTGGATGAACTCCCATCCTTATAACAAAGCTTGAACCCCTTTACACCTTCAGGTATCTAACGAATGTACATTCCAAGCTCTAGCCTAAATTTTCCCGTATTCTTGGTGTGCATAGGCAATACAATGAAACACCTTCAAATTCTTAAAATTTGGTGGATTACCGATCCATACCTCTTCATGCGTCTCAAAGTCCAATGCCACTAAAGGATGCCTATTTATAAGGTCAGTTGTCGTATTAATAGCTTCTCCCCAAAACCTCTTAAGAATTCTCCCTTTAAGCAACATACATCTAACCCTCTATAAAAGAGTTTAGTTCATACTTATGCTAGACCATCTTGTTGTAAAGTGTGAGGAATAGTCTTGTGCCTCACAATGCCTTCATCCTCACGGAATTTGTTTAACTCCTTGCTAAGAGACTCAAACCCATTATCGATCATAAATTTCTTTAGCTTGTTCCTGGTTTGACCCTCTACCATTTTTTTCTACTCCTTGAATTTTCAAAAGACATCACTTTTGTTCTTCGAGATACAGAACTTGACCTTCTGAGAATAATCATTTATAAATGAGATATTTCACCTTCGAGTGACTATGTTTGTGATGGTCTCAACAAGTCAAAGTGAACATAGATGTACATCTCTATAGTAACATTCAATGACTTGCTAAACGTCGCCCTAGTAGCCTTGCCACAAAGATAATTCTTACAAAATTCTAAGTCACCTAGCTTCTCTCCATAATCAATGCTTACTTTTCCAATTCTTTATAACCTCTTTCACTAACATGACTAAGCTGTTTGTGCCAAAAGCTTACCAAAGAGCTGTCTTCCGATTTTGCCACTATTGCCACTACACCAATCATGATACTTCCTTGAAGCACAAAGAGACCCTTGTCCCTCATCCCCTTCATCACCAGTAGTAACCCATTAAAAACTCTTAAGATGCCTTTTCCCCCTTTCTTTCCAAAGCTATGTTGATCGAGCATGCCTAGTTAAATAAGGTTAGTCAAAGTTCAGGAACATGCCTCACATCTGATAAGCTCCTCTCAATCCTATCTTGAGTCTTGATCTTTAACGAGTCAATCTCAATCACTTTATACAGTTTATTGTTCCATAACAAAACTTGACCACCATCGATCTTCTTGTATTTCTCAAACCAACCTTTATTTAGAGTCATGTGGAATGAACAACCTAAATCCATGATCCATTGCTTATCTGAGTGCTTCATTGTAACAATCAAGACATCCACACACTCATAGCCTTCATCTTATTGAACAATAGTCGCTTCGCTAGCACTCTCTTGTGACTTTAATTATTTCTTCCTCTTTGGACAATCACTCTTCATGTGTCCCTCCTCATGGTAAAATAAGCATTTTATGACCTTCTTGCCACCACCAGATTTTGACCAGCCCTTTTGCTTTCCATTTGACTCCTTATTGCTTAGCCTTCCTCTACTTACCAAACCATCATTGCTATGCTCATCTATTTCACTCTTTTGTATTTTCACCTTAGACTTTAGAGCACCCACAACATCTTCCAAAGTGATGGTTTCCCCTTCATGTTGTAAGATACCATAAAGTTGTCATAAGACTTTGGCAAATAATGTAACAAAATCAAAGGCTTATCCTCACCCTCATAAGCGACCCTATTATTCTCCAAGTCCAAAATTAACATGTTGTTCTCATCGAATGATCCTACAAGTCCTTGCCCTCCACTATCTTGAAAGTGAAGAAGTTTGCCTTGAGATACAATAGGTTCAAAAGATTCTTGGTCATGTATAAAGATTCGAGCTTTAACCAAAGTCGTTAGATGAATCAAAATTTTCAATATCCACCTTTGAAGTCGAACTAGTCATCTCAGTAATTTCATCAAACACTTGGCATACACTGTTAAGAATTAAGAACAACATGGTTAAGTTCCCATTTCTAAACCATAGAAACTTCAGCCCTAACTTGGCTCTAATACCAATTTGCAATGAAAATAGACTCAAGTAGGTGAATAATAATAGTTATAGGTAAATCAACCAAGCAATTATAAGAAATTTCAGCAAACTTAATATAGAGAAAATTTAAAAACAAGACAAGATATTTAACATAGTTTAGACATTAATGTGAAGTTCTATGTCCAACAACGTTGGTATTTTTTGTCTACAATATCCAATTAAAGAGATTACAAGAAATTCTCTATGAGTTTCAAAACCTATTCTAGTTTCCTCATATCCTCTCCTTCTCCTTATCTCACTTTTTTCTTCTTTCTCTTTTCCTATGTCTTTCTAGACTCTCAACATGTCCTTTTATAAGGAAAGAATACTAACTCTAAATCTCATCAAATTCTATAACAAATTATACATACATCAATATGGCAAATTTATTTTTCCAGACAAATATGGTTTGAATATTATGATTTTCGATTAGGTTGTAGAAATATAAGTCTAGTACCATCTATAAAAATTAAACTCGAAATAATTAGTAGATTAATTTTTTTTTTAAATCTGTAATGTAAGCATGCACAATCTATGAATATTAACAAGAGGCAGACAACTACATAGATTTTAGGAAAATTGTTCATGGCTCATACCATGTTAAAATGAGTTCATCTTGTAAATTAAAATAGATTTAAGACCCTTGTGCAAACCGAAAGTTATACCAAAAGCATATTTAAACCTTTCAAAGACTTAAGTAGTTTATTACTAGTTCCAATTCAAATTGTGACGAAATTCTTTTTATGACTCCCTAAATAAGTTAATAACTTGTAGAGTAACTAATTCACAGTAAGAGCGATAGCCGTAATTATTTTAAACAAGTTTAAACAATTCACCAAAAGTTAATTACTTTTGAAAGGAAGTTTAAACAATGAAATGAATGTTAAGTAAATTTTAGAGCAATTAATTCACCCTAAGAGCGATAGCTGTAAAATAACTTTAATTGGTTATAGAAAGTTATGGCCTATGATAACCCTAACAATTGAAATATTATCGATTAGGATGACTTAAGAAATAGCATGAAACCATTAGGTGGGGTAGCTTCAGTGCTTCAACATGTAAGTACAAACGTCATTTGCTTGAAATGTCAAAGTTGTTATATCTGCCTAATTATGGTGGTAGATTGACTGATGTGATTTTGAATTGGCTATGAATATGAATGATTGCCTCTATGTATCTGATTATGGCATACTCATTTTTATGAAATATGCAATTGACCCATCTGATTATATAATAGATTGACTAATATGATGGTTGAATATATTATGAATAACTACATATATGTATTCCCCAACTACATATGCATCCTCATTAATTATTTAACTATTACCTCATATCCATGTTATCAAGATTAAGAGGATTAAGTTGAATAAAGAGGAGAATAAGATGAAAATTATACCCAACTCTCCAAACTTTAGGCACTAGAAAAGTTAAGAGTATCATACTAATATTGGTATAATTCGACCGGTGACCCAGTGAAGAGATGGTTGATGGAAAATTTAAGTGTTGTACCAACGTCTCTAGAATTCGGGCACTGACCCAATCAAGAGAGAGCTATCACGAGTCATATCAAATCATGTCAATTTTAGCTTGGACATGTTACTCAACCAGTAATCAATATGGGAATCAGTAATTTAAGATTTGTTCTGATCGAATCTTAAATATGGATTGAACTCATAGACATACACCAAGATTTATCACATAAATATATATTTAATAGAAAGAACAAAAAACTTATAGGAAACTAAAAAGATTAAGATCTAAGAAATTACCGATCTTAATACAAAAGCAAATGAATCTCGTTGCTCCTTCATCATGGACGAGTTCAGTATGAAGAATGAAATGCCTAAGTGTTCACCCTCTAATCATAATTCACACAGTTCAGTTTACTCAGTTGATTTTTAATTCTAAGATTCATCACATGATTCAAAGAGCTCGTGGAAATGAAAGGAAAAGTTTCACTTTTCTCACTATACGATTTCGGCCAAGAGGCAAAAAGAGAACCCCCTATCCTACCAACCCTATTAGAGTGCTTATATAGTACTTTTTTAGATTTTAGGTTATCATAAATTAACCAAAAATTTTAACTTAGTTAACTGTGGACTTAGTCAAGAGTTTCCTTAATCTAATTAAGTTAACAGTCGGTCAATTACCTATCACTATGGCCTGCTATACATTGGTCTTGTAGCCCAAATTATTTAATCAATATGTTGTTAATTTAGACTATGAAATCTAATTAACAAATTAGCTCATTAACTCTTTAATATCTAATTTTTAATTACAAACTCTTGGGACTCTTTTATGATTAATAAATAGTCCTATAAATTATTAATTTGTAATTAAATTAATATCCTGCTTACTTATACTAGTAGATCTGCTTAATATTAGACTTAATAAATTAATAATTTACCATTTTCCCTTACAGTCATACTATAAGACAAATTACGATCTTACCCTTAAAATCAAACCGGTCTATTTTCCTTATTCTCATATAAAACTTAACTTAGTTACTTTTAAACTTTAATGTGTGTGACCAATTAGGTTCTACATCACGTCAGCTGGAGAATCTCGTAACACTTTATGATTTTATTTGATTCATAACTATAATTGTTTAACTTTAAAAAACATTTTTAGGTAAACAGTTAATTTAATTATCTCATAATTAATTAAGCTAAACATCTCAGCCAAGATTGACTTCTAACAAAGTGTCATGGCTACCGGAGAAATGAGAAGAAAACATCTTCTAGAAGAACCTTTTATGACTAATAACTATACAATAACGATCCTTCCATCTAGCCAATGTCTCGATGCGTCCTAGGATATGGTTTAACTATTAAATCATAATAGACAAATTATATGAACTATTATATCTTTGATGAACACAGACAATGGACTTACTAAAACTCTTTTCATACCATAGTAACTTGCAAGGATTTTATTGTTCAATAAAGTATACAACTTATAGGACTAATTTCAAAATACAGAAGTCATAGATTTCATCTTGAACACTCACAACCTTCATGTAGAACATTTTATATCCATTTTTTCATCTTGTTTCACCCTTGGCTAGGATTTATTGGAATGAAGTCAGTATAAAACCTAGCTCATAAGATACCATGGTGATCTCAGGTCTAAGAACCACATATAATATAGTCACTAGATAATTTTCATTAACAGTTAGTATTATTATCATTGAAAATTATCTAAATATCATGTTTGTACCATTAGTCTCTACTAACTACCCACATACTTATCTTGATGTTCCACTAATATCAATGATTATAAGAATAACCATTCTGAAAATTTTAGGAGATAACATATATGATAGTCTATCCAGATTATCAATGTCTCTCTTGATAATCCTATGACTATGAACAATTCATATCTTAGCCTCTCTAATCAATTTGCATCCAAACTAGCATGATCTTTATTATGGTCTCAAGCACATAACCTAAGATACTAGCTTTTATCATGATATATAAAAAATGAACATATAATATTAATTCTAATATAATTAATAAACATGATAAATAATAAATATAAACTTTTCAATCCAAATAGTGGAGGATTTCGCTATCATTTCCTTATTTGGAACCTTTCCAATTTTACCGCTCCTCTAATATAGCGGGGGAACAAACCTAAACAAAACTGCTTTACCATCATTGATATCTGATTTAAAATTATAGTATGTGAAATCTCGATTTTCAATTTGAACACTCCATAAAATTAAGAATATATTCTCAATCATTTTAAATTAATTAAGAGCATTCTTAACAACATCACAATACTACTCAACATGATTTCCTTGAACCTACTCATAACTCTTTAGAGCATAGGCTATATCTGGTTGCATACATAGGATAGCATTTTTAGGTTTTACCTCTCCTTTGATATTTTAGTTGACATCTCTTAAGAGAGGCATATTCCTTGACTCATTGCCAAAAGTTATCTCCTAGAATCCTTAATGCTAAACATCTATATTTATTTTACCTATGTATGTTGATTGGGTTAAGTTAAGTAATATTTTGAATCTATCTCTATCTATCTTAACAAAATATTCTTTTTCCAAACATTTATGGGGGGGTATTTCGATGATTACAGTTTAACATATTTCATCATAGCTACTTCATTCAATAATCAGTACTATGCCATCTGTGTAAAGAATTTATGAACATTTTATACTCCTACTAACCTTCGTGTACACACAAGGATCATCTTCATTTATAATGAAATTAAATGATTTGATTATTTCCCTGCAACAGATGTCCCAGTTCTGAGATACTTATTTCAATCCATAAATGGATCCTTACAACTCACACAAAATATTTGTTCAACTTTAAGTGAAAACTTCAGGTTGTATCATCTATACATTCAATCTGAGATTATTGTTTAGAATAATAGTTTTTTTTTTTTTTTTTGCATCCTCTTGCCATATTTGGTAATCATGGCTGGTTGCAAGCATAAGCAATATTTATGCATCCTTTAGGAATTATTTCTTGAGGTGCATCTATTTCTCAGAATCTGAGTTACTAATAGGCTCAAAATGTATAATGGTATCATCATCTATGACCGGACCCTTACTATCATTTTGCTATTAGAAATTTGTGTCATTTTGGCCCACCAAAAAAATACTAGATCTACGAATCTATTGTGCACTCTAAGATTTAACAGTTGCTTTTTTCGACACTATCTTAGATGTATGTTCAGTGATTATAAAATTCTCAGTTTGTAATCATTTTGTTGTTCTTGAACTTCTTCAAGTTCTATCATTCTCCCACTAGCTCTTTCAAGAAGAAAATACTCCTATGAGAAGGTAGTTGTTCACATAACAAATATTTTTTGTTATAGAGTATGATGGAAACAATATCCTAACATCCCTTTAGGATATCCCATAAAATAATATATTTCAAACTTTACCTCCAATCATATCTCTATATCATAAAATGGCTTAATTACATTCTTATACCACTCCATATCTCATAAGTAGAAAAAAAAAAGTAATTGGAGGGAATTTTGTTTCGTACATAGCAATAATATTCTTAGGCATAACCCTTGAATATTTTATGGAAGATTGATCTAAATAATTGAACCAAATCTAATAAGGTATGATACCTCCATTAGACATTTTAAGAGGTGTTCATTAAGAAAAAATCTGATTCTTCTTTTCATCTAAAAGAAATCTAATTATCATACCTAATAAACAATACTTCACAAGTTGTTATTGATAAAGAATCAATTGGACCTCATATATTAGTAAAAGCAACTTTCTGAATTCTTATTTCGTTGACATGATTAATCGATAGTACCAAGACTTATTTGATCACATCAAACTTTTCTTCTCTTAATTTATTCAATATTAGGATAAGTTTTATTCTATTAAAATTTAGAATATATACTTTAACTGTTACCATAAAATATTTTATCTAATGGGATGCTAAAAATATTGTTCATTGACTTTGAAGATAAATCTTCATTGTCAAAAATAGAAACAATACTTTAGGTAAAAGCAAGTACATAAAAATTTGAACAATAATGAAACATCAATCTGCATCGTAAAGGAGACTTAGTTAGCCTTCTAATTTTGTCTTGCAATTTCCTATGCTACTATGGTAGAAACTTCTTTTCAATTTTTTTATCGTTTCCATCTTAATTGAAATTTCAAGCGTTATATCTACTTTACAAATTATAGAATCGAATCGAATAATTATTAGATTAGTAAGTCAAAGTCAAAGATTTAATAATTTTAAACACAAGCAATTGTAATTTAACTAAGTCACTACTTAAAATTTAACAAATGTAAAACTTGTTCCTTTCAATTCACTTCTTAAAATCAAAACATTTTTCATCACTTACTCTCTAACAAAGGTGCCTTTCGTACATCATTAAATGAAACAAGGCTTTAGAGATTTCATACATGTAGTTTAGAATATTTATACCATTAACAGATTTATGGTTATCAATAATCCCAACAACATGTAACTTCTCATAATGCTTGAAGCTAGTTATTCATTAATGCAAGTACAATACATTGTATCGCATCAATCCGCTTCAATCACTTTAACCAAGTGATCCTTGTTCCGCTAAGTACTCTTTAAGAAGTAACCAAAATGTCCAAAGTGTTTGATTCAGGATAACAATAATATGGTCATCTCTAATAACGATTCTTAGATTCCTAATGCCATTATTTTTTAAAATTTGGTAAAACCATTTATTCAACTTGTGAATGGAATTTAAAATATGGTTTGTTATTGCACACTACATGAATATAAATATAAAAAAAAAACATAGATAAATTTGCATGCAATATTAACTACAAAAATCAAAGATCTTAACAATTTCGGTATTTCCTACTAGTTTTTTATGAATTTATATTACCTTCTTATATAAAATGACAAAATTTAATTTTTCTTAGTGGGAAAACGATCTAATCATCGAATATTATACCCCACGTGTCTGTAGCCAATTATAATAAGCATGAAAGGTACCTAACACCTTTCCAATTACATCTCATGTAATTGCAAGTCGGCGGATCTCCTCAAATTCGGAGCAGAAGTGTCATTTCAAAAATCGACATTCGGGTTCACACAATTTGGATCTTAGACCTTAAGCAACCTTGAATCTCACCTAGTAGGATCTCTATCATGATTCCAGGTGCAATTCTAAGACTCGACAATCTATCAAGTATGCAATGCAATTAAACATGCATTAAAATTGTTATTTACAACTTTATAACATCATGATAGCTTATTATATGCTCTATTGAATATTATGCATTCAATTATATTGATAACTTATACAATTAAATATTTATTCTCATAAGTATTTGACCTTATCGGGTCATACCTTATTGAATTGATAGGCATTTTAATTTCAATCTCCCACTTGAACTTTCTAATCGCTTTTGAATCATATTCACATCTTGTCAAGATGGAGATTCTAGCTTTCGTTGTTGAAGTTCCTTAGTGTATGGATCTGTTATGTTATATATTATTGTTCTTTCTCTTATGTTCACTACAACACTTCTGAAACTTTTTCAGATAAATTGACAATGAGGTAACACATGTTTAGATGTTTGATGAGACCTTTGTTCTTTCGCTTTCGCTATGCACCATTTTTAATCATAGTACATTACTACATTATTAATGATACTTTGAACCCTTATAAGTTCATTCATGAACCTATCCATCCAAAACACTTATTTTTCCTCAAAAATAGTAACACATTCATTCTATGTTAATTGAATTATCAGTCGATTCTTGTTTGAAACTCTTCTAACTAATTGATTCAATAACTTAGCATAATATGGAACATGGTTATATTTCATTATCTTTGATTAACAATTAAGCCTTGTGAAAACTTTAATTTCAATCTAGAATCTCCATAAATTTAGAACACCTCATCAGTTCTTCTCAAGAACGATAAAATGCTCTTAACTACATTTTTAATGCCATCAAATTGGATTCTCTTATTTCATGCTCGTAGCACCTGGAGCATTGGAAATATCCAATTTCGTACAGAGCATAGGTGACATAACATATAGCCTAGCACAGGTTATTTAATTCACACATTCTCTCTCCATCTAATGAAGAGTAAGATTCCTTGATATTTCTCAAATTGTCATTTCTTGAAATCTTCCATTCTAAACAATTTTAAGACTTTGTTAACATACGTTAATAGGGTTGGGCTTCTAACACAACTGATTTGTGTCTTTATATGAAACATTTATGCTATATCTCATACACCTTTCATTTCTTATTGTGAATAAGAAAAACTAATTTTTCATATCCAAATACATTGAGTGTTGTGTATACCGAGAAATCACAATTTCTTTCTTTCAAAGGTTCCTATTTAGTGAGAATCTAGTGAACTAAGATTCTTAATCTAATGAACTAATTGTTAATATAATTGTTAATATTTTATGGTACTTATTATTAATTCAAGTATTCTCTTATTCTTTTAGAAAGTAACACTTTCTAGGAAAATATTATTTAAGTTAAAAACTCATTTTTAGCTTAATGAGATTTAGAGAAGATATGTCCTAGTATTTACTAGGGATATCTCACAAATTTAACATCTATTAGATCTTTTCTCTAACTTATCCATATCATGCTTTTAGAGAGAATCATATTCATAATTTATGTAATGATTTCTAAGTCATGGCCTAGTTTGACATAAACATGTTCATTGTGTAAGTCATATTGGACCATATCATATATAATTTGATTTCTCCATTCGGAAACATCATCACATATGACAAGGAGGACTTTACTGAGTGAGAATTTTATTCTCGATGAGGTATATTTTAAGAAACTCATAACGTTTATTATCATCTCTTTGATCTCATCAAAAGATAATATTTATGTTGTTTTATTTTTCATCTTATTTCCTTCCTTTTATCTTTTCATAGATTCATATTTCAATCTTCATAAGATTGTCTGTCATAATTTTAGAGAGGTTATCTATGGAAGTTATTAAATAGAAAAACAAATTCCTCTTAGCATTTGTTGTTATAAATCCATATACATCATTATGTATTAAATTTTATAACAATGTCAATTTCTCTTTAAGACAATTTAAAAGAGACTTGATTATTCCAAGTCGAAAAGTTTTGACAAATTGACATTGATTCATAATCAAATGGACCTAAAAGCAATTGTTTTACAATTTGCATATTCACATCCTTTTGGTATGACCCATTCAATTTATGCTAAGTATTGGTTTGATCATTATCAAACTTTTGTCTCTTAATTTGACTCAAGCCAATTTTATCCTATCTATTTTAATAAATATGAAAACCATTAAATAGGAACCATTTCCCAAAAGATACACCATAAAAGGTAATATCCAATATTGTCTTAAGAAGAGAAGTTAAAATCTTCTCAACAAATCCAAAACACTGTTACGGATGCATGTTATAAAGTCCTTACACAAATTTCAAAAATTGTAATATAACATAAAAGTTAAGCGTCTATGGCTAATGTTGTAACTTTTGCTCCATTTCTGACTCGTAGAAAGTGCCTATCATTTTTTTTTTAGGCTTTATATCTACTTCTTAGGTTCTACATATTATTGTAATATGGGTTCCATATTTGATATCTAATACCAAAGTAGAAATCTTGCTAAAAGAAACATTTGTTTAGAATCATACTCAAAGACTATTCTTGTTTCTTTCTCAGAAGAGAAGCTAGATATATATTATAGTTACGCTTCCAATGTCCAATCTCACTACAATGGAAATTTTTTCATCCTTGCTTTTGTTCTTACTTATAACCTTCTTTGCTTCTAACGATCCACTCTTGCCTTGTTTCTCAAACTTGGATTGGTGGCTTTCATTGAGTAACACAGTCTTGTCCATTGTGAAATTTAGAACATCTAGTCTCTTGATGATCCCAATCATATTTATTAACATGTAATACATTACTAACTTTTTCATGTTTAAGAAATATTCTTAATTTCCTACGTCAATTTCTATAGTTAGTCAAACTAACTTGTTTTGTTCCAAGATTGAATGCAAAGAACTATTCATCATTTCCGTTTTAATGAGAATACACAAATCATAACATAAGTAACTTAGTAAACTCTATCAAAGACTAAAATTAATAGACTTGTTAATCTTACTTATGCACCCACTATTTTCTTACAACCACTTTACCCTTTTAAGTGGACTAGGAAAAACTCTTTTCTCCTAATAGGTAAAGGACCCCCACATCAAATATTATGGTCTCACGTGTCCATAGCCAACCATAATACCATGTTAAAGTAGTGAAACATCTTTCATAATTACATCACATGAACTCATTTACTTACCTCTAGAAGAACTAGATCTCATGTATCTGTAGCTAACCATATCTTCTAGTTAAGCTTACCTCAATAAGTTCATGTGACGTAGCAACTACGAGAACTATTATTCCCTATGTGTCCATAGCCAAACATAGATATAATAGTTGCAATCACATGTACATATACATAACAAATGAACTCATAAATTAATTAATCACTAATCCTTATATGTCCATAGCCAATTAAATGATATATTAAAATTGAATTCATTGTAACGTCTTGGAAGGCACTATGTAAGACATTCTTACATAGGTTAAAAGCTTAATATAATCAAGAAGGGATTTATTATTTTTTGGTCTCATCATGATATCTCTATACATACATAATTTCTTATTTCTTTTCAATATATCATCCATGCATGTTTACTACTAATCGATTCAATCAAATATGTATATTTATCCATCAAATATATTTAATGTCTAGTCATTTTAATCATGAGTTGATCTAAACAACTTTAGATTTTATCTTGTATGATTAACTCTTTAATCAAACAACTCGTGTATATATCTAAATATTTTAGATTTAACTTATACAATTAACTCTTTAATCAAATAAGTTATGTTCATTTATTATTTGATCAGATATGCATATTTATCCATTAGTTATATTAAATGTCCTATTATACTCATCATGAGTTCATCTAAACATCTTTAGATTTAACTTGTATGATTAACTTTTTAAACAAACAAATTATGTTCAATTATTATTTGATCATATATTTATTTTATCCATCGATCATATTCAATGTCTTATTATGCTTGTCATGAGTACATCTAAACAACTACAGATTGTAATTTGTATGTTAACACTTCAAGAATATTTCAAAGTTGTAAACTACATCGAGTTTTGAAATCTTTCAAAACAAGAAAATATTTTACTTCTTGGAAAAATGTCTCTCAACTTAGAACTCTTTATAATCCAAGAGAATCTATTTCGTAAGAACTTTTAATTCCAACAACTCTTTCCTGAAAATAAAAATTCTTAATCATCTTTTATTGGTACATAATTGAATATTTCATAAATTTCAATTCTCTTGAAAATTAACACCTTACAAACACTTTGTAATATTTAATTTTCCTAGTCATAAAGATTAAATTTGAGTGAATTAATATCATAACGATTACAAAATTAATCCGAAAAGTCTAATCTCATAAAATCGAACATTTTAGAATTTTTTGAACATTTTGAAAAATCAGCGGGCCCCACATATATGTGCGGCTACACAACATATCAACATGCATCAGGCCTCACCTCCATCACACGGACAGCAGCCCGCTGTCCGCTGCTGTGCATAGTGTCTAATAGTTGCCAATGGGTAGCCGGCGTTACACGCACTGCCAGACAATTGTGAAACCTGCTATTCTTTGGCAGTACCATTCGCCCGGCCACACTTTTGACATTCAAATAGAAATCTAATTTTTTAGCCTTGTTCGGAATCAAACCAACAAATTTTTCAGCAACCTTTTAACTTTTAAAAATCCATGAAAAACACAAAAATGAGCATAAAAAATGAACCTGAAAAATTAATTGGATCCAACCAAATATTCCAGCATACAATCTCAAGCTCTCATACCATTACAAGTCGGCAAATCTCCTCGAACCCGGAACAAAAGTGTCATTTCAAAAATCAACATACGAATTCTCGATCCAACTAGACTACACCAAGATCCAAGTTGATATGAATGAATATAAAACTCATCAGGAATTCCAGTAAACAAAGAACAATAATGATCAAATAACATAGAGGAGTAGATCTACAAGATCCATGCAAGTAAATATGAGATATATACCTTGCTTTCCAGTCCACTAAATATCGAACAGTTGTTAACACAATTTGAAGAAATTGCTGCTTCCTCCTCCTTGTGCAACCGTGTGCCCCACCGGTTCTTAGGTTCTAAGTCATCACCTACCTCTAAGCTAAAGCATAAGGAGAAAATCATTTTTTTTCTCAAAAACTCTCTTTTCTCTCTCCAAAAAAATATGGCCGAAATAAAATGTGGTCGGCCATGCATAATGAAAGAGGCATCTTTCTTATACTTAGTGAAGTGAAATGATGAAGGCATTTTGGAAAAACTATTTTTCTATATGTATAATGCTTCCCCTCTTTCAAAGTGGGTTCTTCACATCAATCATGTGTTTACTAAGTGCGTACACATCATTCATGTGACTCCACTCACCAAATTACCAAGTGGGTAATTAATGCAGGCCCACTCGGTTATTTTTACAATGGCTCAGGAAATTTTTACCAAATTATTGTCCAAATTTAACTAGTAAAGTCATAACTTTAATTTAAAACTTGCTACATATGCACAATTTGGCTCAATAACGCTTAATGACTAACTAGATTTTTTTCTTTTTGACCCGAAAAATATTATATGACTTAAATTCATTGAATCTCCATTTAATAAATTATTTAGTAAATTTAATATTCTTCTTATTAATTATTTGGTTTCAAGTGAATATAAATCACACTTTTGTTATGCTAGTAGTGCGAGTGTTATATAGACTTAACAAATTAAAAATAATTTATGATTTAACTCTTTATATCAAGTTCTATAAGAGTGAGTCAAAATTCTCTAATTTAGAATTTAACCAAGATCTAATCGTCTTTTGTGTGTGTGACCGGATAAGTACTACACTATGCCGGTAAGTGGGCCCTATAACATCTTGTGGATTTTATCCATTCTAATGAATGGACCTTTTGGACATTAAAATACCTTTAAAGTCAAATAGTAATATGATCATTTTCATGATCAATTAACTTAAACCACCATACCCACATTGGCCTCTAGCAAGGTGTAGAGGCCACCTATGTAATGAGAAGTATTGAGGAATCTCAAAAAGAACCATAAATGACTATTACCGTACCAGATTGATCATTCTATTTATCTATAGTTCTAGATAGTCTTAAGGCTTCATTTAACTATTAAACTTTACTCGACTAACCTTACAAATTATATGATCGCTTATATGCAACTAGACAATAGATTTATAGAAACGTTTTTCATATCATACCACTTTGCGCAAAGATTTTCTTTAGTGAATAAGGTATATCATTCATAGAACCTTTTTTCTTATATAGAAGTGATGGATTCCATCTTATCGCTTTACAGACTATAAGTACTTGAGCACATGCCCAGTGGTTCATCTCTTTGGTGACTCTTGGCAAGGATCACGTAGAATGATATCAAAGCATGACATCTCATACGTTAGTTTTGTGGTGATATGAGGTCTAAGAATCACAAGTGTCATAGTCACCAAACAATTCTAATTAACATTTAATATTATTACCATCGAGATTTGTCAAGTAATCACGTTCAATGATTAAGTCTCTACTAATTAGGAGTGATCACTGGCCAAATTTCTCAATTTTGGATTGGTTTGAAAATTCAACCCAGATCACTCGGTTCAGTTATTGGATTATCTAATAACCGAGTTTCATCAAGTATAATAACTGACCTGACCCGACCCGACTTAATGGATTGTGGGTCAGGTCGGTAATTTTTTCATTTTGTTCCCTTCTTCTTCTCTCTCTCTCTCCCTCTCTCCTCCTTCTCTTCTTCTTTTTCCTTCTACTTCTCTTTTTTTTTTCCTTTTTCTTTTAATGAAGATCAGTTTTCTCAGTGTGATTCAATTACCTGAGCGTCCAAACTAAGAGCCTCCATTTCCATTTCGGGTTAGGTTGGTCCGGTTATAGTTGGGGAACGGTTATTATCACTCGATTAATTTATTTTATTACTCGAGTCTAGTTAGGTTAGTTTTTTGGGTACCGGATTGTTTGTGAAGTCAGACTACTAATCACCTATTTGCCTATCACGTTATTCTCTAATACTAATGATTGTGAGAATATCATTCTTCTTTCAAAGATGATAGCATATAATAGTCTACCCTGATTGTCATTATCTCATGATGACTATCCTATGACTATGAACAATTTGGATTGTAGACCTTAAGCAACCTTAGATCTCACTGACCATGATCTCTATCATGATTCTAAGTGCAAGTCTAAAACCCGGCAATCTATCAAGTATGCAATGCAATTAAACATGCATGCAATTTGTTATTTACAACTTTATAACATCATGATAGCATATTATATGCTCTATTGAATATTATGCATTCAATTATATTGATAACTTGTATAATTTAAGATTGATTCTCATAAATATTTAACCCTATTAGGTCATACTCGATTGGCTTGACAGATATTATACTTTTAGTAATTCCTTTATCTTACCTTCAAGAAAACATAATATCACGGGTCCATAGCAAATTATGTTATCTTAGTTAAGTTTAACGCAAACATTCTTATCAAACATAGTGTATTAAACTAACACATGCATATGTCTATGTCCACATCTAAGATGATAGCATTACTCAGTCACGCATCTTAGTCTAAGATAATAAATGCATATAGTTACACCAATTATAAATTTCACGTGTCCGTAGTCAACTCATAATTAATATAAACATCACATATATTATAGTATTTGGAATGCTAACAATAAAACACTTTTATGACCAATTTTAGCTTAATCTTATCAAAAGATGGATTTTAAACGAGCGTGATCTCATTAATCAGTACACATATATTTGTTATATATGTACTATCTCATATTTTTTAAACATTATATATATGTGAAACATGATACATGTACATTTAATAACTTAAATCACATACATCTAATACATGAAGGTGTTAAATAATTTAATTTTCATACATTATATTCATCAAAATCCAAACAAGTTTTAGATTTAATTAGTTTAGATTCTTGGTTATCTAATATAATCACATTTATTGAGTATGTTTTAATTAATGAAAAATACAACAAACAATTAAAACATCTTCCTTAACTCTTTAAGGAAAGTTTCCTAAAATGTTAACTTTCAAATTTTGGAAAGTATTCCAAAAGGAATGTGCTATCTTTGGAAATTTTCCGAATTTAGAACTCTTTTCAAATAGAAAAGTCTTCTAAAACCAAAAAGATTTTCTAATTTATTATCTTTCCAATTTCAATTAGTTATCTAAGTAAAGTTTCCTAATTTTGAACATTTCCATAACTAGAATTCAAATTTTTTATTTTGGAACTCTTTCTAAAATTAGATAACTACAGTTTCCTAATTTGGAACACCTTCCAAAATACGTTAATCACCCAAACAAAATTTTTCCTAATTTAGAACACTTCTAAAATAGGTTAGTTACTATAAATACTTTTAGGTAGCTAATGAAATCAATTTCCTTATTTAATATGATCATAGAAATTTCACATAAATAATTTTACATGGTTAACTCTATTAATCACAATAAATCTTATGAAAAGAAAAATTGGATTAGTGGAAACAATTACCATATTTGACATGATTAGAAAATTTCCATATAAACACTTTATATGAATTTCACCAATCATATCAAAACTTACCATAAATAATTTAAAGTAATTAACTGATTTCATAAACTTGATGTCCTATTTTCGTATGTTAATAAAGTTACATATAAATTATTTGTATTAGTAACTTTATTTACCATATTAATACTTACCAAATAACAATCTAATTAGTAATTTACATAATAAAAATCAAATTTTAATTATCAAATTAATAATTATATTATTATTTATTTATTCCAAAAACCTTAGAACTCTAGTCGAACTAGGGTTAAACCACAGTGTCGCCGCCGCCAGGACAATTGGCCCTCGAGTGGCAACAACATCGGTGCAGCTTACACCACGTGTTATTGCCTCCTTGGGTGTCCAATTAGCGATCCATTTATTGCAGTTTCTGGCCAATTGTCCTATCTACTACTTCTGAAAGTTACAAAATGATTCAACGGTCAAAACTCTAGATATTTCAAATATCTTACCGTTGCACATTAAGAATCTGCCCGATGCCACAATAGTGACAACACCGCTTGCACTGCCCGTTGTCGCCGCATCGAGTGTCCGATCATAAATCTATTCGGTTTTCTAGGAAAATATCTTATCTACCTATTTTGTAAATTTTAAAATGATCTAAGGGTTGCAACTTAAGATATATCAAATGTCGTGCAATTGTGCAGCGAATTAAACTCACTATACGGTAGCCCTAAAACAGTTCACCACCGTAATGATTCCAGATTTTCTTCGTTTGGTTTCCAAGCATAAAAAATATTCAAGAATCACTCAAGAACATCCAAGAACAATAGCATATCAAACATTAAACTAAATCAACAATTTCTATGCTTATCAGTACAAACCTGGCTTTGATACCACTGTAAGTCTATAAGTAATCTGTAAGCGGAAGCGTTAATTTAAAAGAAAATTTTGAATCTAATCTAAAACATGGATTAGGCTCATAGATATACATCAAGATCAATGATACAAACATATATCAAAATATATTTAGCAGAAAGCACAGAAAAGTTCTAGAAAACAAAAAGGATTAAGAAATAAGAAATTACTGATCTTAATACAAAACTAAAAAAATCTCCTTACTCCTTCATCATGACCAAATGCAGTAGGAAGAATGAGGTTCCTCAGTGTTCACCCTCTAATCGTAATCCACAAAATTAAGTTCTCTTTGTTGATTTTCTACTCTAATATTCATTACATGATTTGAAGAACTTGTGAACAAGAAAAGAAAAGTCTCACTTTTTCATTATAGGATTTCGGCTAATAGGCTAAAAGAGAACCCTCTATTTAGCCAGCCCTATTAGAGTGCTTATATATTACTCTCTTTTGTTTTATGTTACCAAAAATTAACACACAATTTTGAACAATTGGTCAATTACCCATCACTATGGTCGGTCATACATAGGTCTTCTAGCCCAAATTATTTAATCAACACTTTGAGTAATTTAGCCTATAAAAATTCAATTAGAAAATTATTACATAACCCCAACCCTTCATTAACCCACTTGACATAAATGCAACTATCCTTACTTTGTACAAACTTGTTTCTTAGCATGAATTCATCAAATTGAATGTACCATTACCTAGGAGATTACAAACTTGTGTTTGTATGCGGATGATATACTTATAGCATCAAAAGAAATTAAAGAAATCCCAAAGTTAAAGTGGCAACTACATAGTGGGTTTGAATTGAAAGACTAATGGGCAACAAACACAATTTTAGGGATGGAGATCATTCGGAATATGAGGCGAGTACTTTGTTTGTATCTCAATGTGGTTATCTTTGGAGATTTTTGGAAAAATTTGGCATGTTAAAGTTAAAAGTGGTTCAAACACCACTTATCAGTCATTTCAAGTCATCCACACAAGTATCTCTGAAGACCAAATTAGAGAAGAAATATAGTGACCTGCGCTGTTAAAACCGTTACTTTACCTACTTTGAGTCGGAAATTTTGGGAAAATTTTATGTTATTTGAAATTCGAATTACTGAAAAATGGACTTTGATGTAATAAATCATTGTTTTCAAAATAAGCATTTTTAAACCTTTGCCTAAAAAAGGGGTTTAATGTTTATGGAAAAATATAACATATCTACGAAAATAGTTACTTAGTATATTATAAGTTAAAATCCATGTCATCAAAGATACTATAAAAATAGGCACTTATGATAGCGGAAGTCTAACATCGTAACTGGATCCTGGTACGACTACCACCTTTGCAACACATTGCACCTACTCGACGGTAACTACAATGGTCGCTTACTCTTGGAATCTACAACATGGAAAATAAGTAATGAGATTTTTTTTAGCAAAGACAAACATAACTCACATGAGAGTTGAAGACTAGGATGCATGTGATGCAAGTTAATGTATCGTTTATCAAGGGTTCTTATATCTTATGCGTTTTACTTTCCTTATCTCTTTCTTATTACTTTTCATTTCATCTTTAATTTAGGCCCTGTATACATACCAATTGCGCACGTGACCATTGGGAAGTTGGGGGAGCAACCCAAATCTGTACTTGCCCAAGGTCCTGAAAGTGTATGCTCGTCAATCCAATTTGGTTAAACCTGAGAGATACAATCTTAGTTGTAAATATAACGATATTATTTGTACAATAATAGTAATGGCATTCAACTATTTATCATATTTATTAATTATGTTAGAATTGATATTATATGTTCATTTATTACATATCATGATAAAGTTCAATATCTTAAGTCATGCGCTTAAGATAATAACAAAGATCATGCTAGTTGAGATGTAAGCTGCTTAAAACCTAAGATACAAATTGTTCATTAGTTATAGGATTATCAAGAAGGACATTGATAATTTGGATAGACTATCACATATGTTATTTATAAAAATATTTAGGATGGTTGTTCTTATGATCATTAATGTTAGTGAAACATCAAGATAAGTATATGGGTGGTTAGAAGAGACTAAGGATACTGAATGTGACACTTAGATAATGTTCAATAATAACAATACTAACTATTAATGAGAATTATCTAGTGATTATATTACATATGGTCCTTAGACTGAAACATCATGGTATTTTATATGCCGTATTTTATACTTTGACATCATTCGAATAAACCCTAGCCAAGGGTGAAATGAGATGAAATGTTGGATATAAAACCTTATACATGAAAGGTTTTTAGTAATCAAGATGGAATCCATAAGTTTCGTATTTAGAAATTACTCCTATGAGTTGTATACTTTATTGAACAGTAAAATCCTTGCAAGGTAATATGATATGAAAAAAGTTTCAGTAAATTCATTGTCTATGTTCATTAAAGATATGACATTTCATATGATTTGTTTATTAAGATTTGACAGTTAAATCATACCATAGGAGCATCGAGACATTAGTTAGATGAAAAGATTATTATTATATAGTTGTTAGTCATAATATGTTCTTTTAGAAGATACTTACTTCTCAACTCTCGGGTAGCCTTGATACTTTGCAAGAGTCAATCTTGACTTGAAGGTTTAACTTAATTAATCATGAGATGGTTGAATTAATATTTCGTTTAAAATGTATTTTAAAATTAAACAAATCTAATTATGAATTAAATAAAATCATAAAGTGTTATGAGATCCTCCTACCGATGTGATGTAGAATCCAATTGGACAAACGCATTAAAATTCAAAAGTGACTCCGTTAAGTTTTATACAATGATAAGAAAAACTGACCATTTTGATTTTAGGAATAAAATCGTAATTTTTCTTATAATATAATTATAAAGATAAAATAGTAAATTATTAATTTAATCTAAAATATATAACTTTACTAATATAACTAAAGATAATATTAGTTTAATTAGAAATTAATAATAAACTCAGGACTATTTAGTAATCATAAAAATATCTTAAAAATCCGTAATTAATAATTAAATATTAAAAAATTAATATAATAATTTATTAATTAAATTTTATAAACTAAATTAATCAAAAAATCGATTAAATAATTTGGGCTAGAAACCCTATATATGACCCGCCATAATAATGGGTAATTGATCAATTGTTCAAGATCGTGTATTAATTTATGGTAACATAAAACATAAGAAAATAATATATAAACACTCTAGTAGGGCTGGCCAAAAATAAGGGGATCTCTTCTTAACATCTGGGCCGAAATCCTATAGTGATCTTATCGTATTAAATTCTTCGACATCCTTCAATATAATCATTGGTGCAGGTTACCAGTGTTCTTTCTTGTCCTCGATATAACTGCAACGTAGAAGGGAAAAAAACAATTAAATCAGCAAAAATAGAGCTTGTGATTGTTTTTCCTACAGGTTAATTTCTTCTAGCAGACGTACTTAGTAGAAATATGGACACAAAACTCAACAGCAACACCCATGTATGGACTGCCATAGTAGTTATTAATAGCCTTCGTTGCAAGGACACTGTTTGGAAAAGTGATCTTCTGGTTGTCATATCTTAAAAAGGTAGTCGTCAAGATGTTCATCTCTTCCACAACCATCTGAAAATTCGAGGAACATAACCTTGGACTAAAAGATTTTCAGGACTTGTTTGAAACATAACAACCTTAAGGAAAATTACCTGAACTCCATCAATCTCACATCTATCACCAACATCAAATGGATGCATCACAAATAAGAAGATGATTGCTTCAAATACAGTCTTGCAGGTATTTCCGAATATAAATACCTGCAAGACTGTATTTGAAGCAATCATCTTCTTATGAATATCAATACTGCAAGTACGGGTTGAGAGCTTAGCAAGAGGAGAAATTTTGTGGTAGCGATTCCTAGTATTAGCAGCCAAATAATCAATATCACAATGCATACTAGAGCATTCACCATATGATAAAGTTTGTTCACGGCAGTTTTGGTATCATCGAGTGTTAGCAAGCGCTCTCCGCTCTCTAAAAGCATTGACCTGAAACAATTTCAGGTATCACATTACCAAAAAAACCTTCCAGATAGATAAAATTGACATTAACATATATTTGTAGGAACTTGTTTAATTGAAGGGGGAGAAGACACAAATACCAGGAAAAAAAGACAGAGAGAGTTAAGACACAGTAAGCAGAGTGTTAAACACAATTTCTTTCACATTTAACAGGCGCATGCATATAAGATACTTTACAGACAATTTCCTTCTTTAATTGTAGTTAATTGCATTGTAATTACATAATCAGTTACACTACAATACTACTATAAACATATACAGAACTACCAACCATTTTGATACAGAAAAAACATATTAGTCTCTCTTGATTTACCAGTGAAAATCTTGAATCAGCCAAATCAAGGATCAAATAAGTCGAACTAGTGGGCTTTAGCCCAAACGGCCACCCAATATTACTCCCATAGTGGAGATTGGAAGTTAGAAATTCGAATCACAAAAAATATTTGGGTGTTCTAAAAAAAAAAAGAAAAAAGATAAGTTTCTGGCGCCTAAACCAAACGGACATGAAATGTGGGCTACAACATAACAATCAAGAGTCAAGACATTTAAAACCAAAACAAGTTGTGTGCTCGTTTCAGGTTGACATGCTGACATGTCACAGTGTATGAGAAGACCCAATAATGACTGACAAGCAGGTCAGTAAAAATTTTATTTAGCAAAGTTAAGTATCAAAAGAACCATACAGCAAAAGCTATCATGTAGCAATGATGGCTACTCTGGAGAAGAGGGCAGCATGCCACGTTGGGGAAGGGTAAGGAAATTGGAAGATTTAACTAGGACCCAACCTGGTGCTGTTGTTGGTAGATTTAGCCCTCACCTACTACCCTCTTATTCTTTTACATTTGAAAGAACTAGCCACAATCAGTAACTTGAAGGTTCAAACAAGAAACCAAGTTCAATTGAAGATGTACAAGTGATTATAGACACCTCATTCATAAGCACATGTCAATACATTGCGAATTGAACCTCTTTTAAGAAAAATTTCAGCCACTTGGTGGTGTATAATAATAAGAATAACAATAATAAAAAAGAAAATCATTAAAGATCATAGTATGTGCAATTCTTACCACCCAGTTCTTCAAGGATGATTTGCATATTTTCTTGCTCTCGGAAGCTCCTTCAAAAAGACTCATGGTCTTAATAGCCTCATCCTCATTCAAAAAGTGCATCAAGTCCTCCATGTAGATGTACCTGAAAATAAAAATGGTTTATAACAAAAAAACCCAACATGACCAAACTACTAGGACTATGTCATTGATGAACCAACGAACCAACATGAATGTGCATCACAATTCATCTAATATAACCTTACCTATAAAAAAGAAAGAAAGAAAAAAAGATGTAAGATGTTAATATCGTTCTCCAAATTAAGAAGATCAAGGAACTGTTACTAAATAAATTGTTTACTTAGTGTTCTAATATCCTTCTCTCTGCTTCACTTCTTTTGAATCTTGCATTTACCTTCGGTTTAGGGTGCATTTCTTATTAGCATATCATTTCCTATTAAACTTAAATAGAGGGAGAATATTATCAAAGAATCTTTTATTGTTACCCCTCCTTTCTCAAGAGCAATTTCTCCCATGTCATCAACAGATACTTCTACATGATTTTCTCAATTATTTATCCATGCAGCATATATATTGGAAAGAAAATAACTTGATGCATAGTTGAAAATAAACTTGACATACTTCGTTTACCAACTAAGAGTAGCTATGATTTTCCCTTTAGTTTTAGTAACTAAATATTACTCGAAATGAGGCTCTTGCCTTCTATTAAGCTAACCTAGTTGACTCAATGAGCAACTTAAGTGACTTAAACCTCATTAAGATCTATAACAAAAAAGAAAGCCAGCATATAAAAATAGTTCTAGTCAAATAAAACAGAAACTGGACCTAACAAACTAATACCATGAAGAATATGCAAGCGGACGAGCATACCTTGACCCACTTCTAGCCACATTAAGAAAAATTTTCTTTGCTGCAGCCTTTGCTTGAAATTCACTTTTAATCTGAGTAGCAGACTCATCCTCTTGACTAGCACCTTGTATCTGCTCATCCAATGTGGAGAGAGGCCCATATTGGATAATGTTAATTAATCTCTTCATATTCCAAGCAGAGACATTCTTTGGGCTCAACCTATGCAAGTGCCCAATTGATATACCTTCTTCCCCCTTCCTTGGAGCTGACCCAGAAAATATGGGACTTAATCGTGGACTTTTCGGGAACCTTCCACTGCCAATTACTTTTCCACTTGTTGGAGAAGAGGATGCCGGAACCTTAAGATCAGGGGATATATTAACCCCTGCATTTTGTAAGTCTTGAATTTCTCGTCAAGTCTCTTTTCATCTTCCTCATTTTTTTGGATTTCAATCAAAGGCAGCCCTGAGAGTGCCTCTATCACATTTGATTAAAGAGTGATTCTTGAATTCGATCAAAATATGTACTCACATGGAAAGAAGAAGCCAAAACCTTAACCATTAGAGTCTTGACCAACCACACTAAAGTGCCCACTAAGAGACAGATCAATATTTTAGTGACAGTGTTAAGTACATCGCTTTTGGTTTCCCTCTCAACCTTTTTATCAAAGAGCAAATGCCAGGCGATAAGAACAAGCCCGAACCAAAGACAATTTTGAACAGCCTTTTTAATTCCATACACAAACTATAAAACTCTTTTCCGCAGGAGAAAGTTCCTCTCAATGAAGAAGACAATCACTCTAATCCCCCAGCCAGATACCAACCTTCCACATATCAAAACCAAAACCATGACCTCCCATTTCCATTACTTAAGCTTCCAGAAGCTTCCAGAGGTTCTTTTTTCTCCAAAATGGAATAGAAAGCGAGCAAACCAAAGCGGCAATAATCGCAACCAAACTAAACCATTCAAGCAGAGTCAAAGCACTAAGTAAGTTTGTCCCTTTTATACTCATCCGTTAAATCCTCATCCAAAAAAGGATCATCATCTACATCGTCTAAAACCCTAGACATTACCATTCCAGATCTCATTTGCCCCAATTTTGGCACCCTCTCTGATCTCCGATCCGGCTCCTCAGGCGGATCCATCAGTCTAGATTTGTTGGTCTTCGCCCTCAGTAAAATAGACTTCCTTTGAAACGACTCATTAGATCTGCACCTCAAAATCTCAAAACCGCTATCATTCTGACGATCATTTTGCGGCGGTGGCAGCGGCGACTGCTGCTGTTGGGCCTCCCTGGAATGCCTTCTTACTGATTCGTTGCTGGAAATTTCTGCGTTGGATTGAAAGGAGACTCTCAACTCCTTAGAGGTACGTCCCATCGGAGACTCAGCAACTGGAGCCAGACTCTTATCCTGACGAAGCTCGTCCATCTCCAAATCCATGTCCAAGGAGAAATCTCCAGAAGCTCTCTGTTTATGCAAGAACTGATCAATCAGCTTCAAAGGAGGATCCTCCGCGCTCGGTCCGCGTTGCGTAAAATCAAAACCCTCACTTTCTCCACCTAGTACTGCTTTCCCGTTACTACTACTATTCACATTATCATTCCCATTGTACTTACCACCTTCGTTCCAGAACTCGATACTCGATTCCACCAAAATCTTTCCGCCATTGTTCGCCGACTGCTCCATCACTCGTGAACCGTTGGTAGATTCTCTAGCATCAATGTTGACGATCACCTCCTTCCGCTGGTCAGACTGATCAAATGGAGTGGTAGAGTTGATCTTGATCAGCTCCGTGATCCTTGAGAATGGGTAGATGTTCGCTACTATTAGCGGCGGCGGCGTCTTCTTCAAAGATCTTCCTCAAATTCTTGAAAGAACCGTGATATTTGAATGATTTTATAAGCGAGAAATCCATGTGTTTAAAGGAAAGTTCTTCCTTCTTCGTGTTTGGAAAGGAGGAAAATTGTTTTTTAATACGGAAAAGAAAATAATAATAAGAACATTGAATTCTCTAGAACTTTGTTTGGAATACTCCGCCATACCAAAACAGATATCTCTTCTCTCATCGTTCTCGAAGCAAAACCAATTTACCTGTTGTGGAAGATAAAGAGCTCGAAACTCAAAAACCTCAAACCGCATCTAAATTTCTTTCTTCATTTATTTCGTCCGTCGCGGGTATATCCTTTTTTTTTTTTTTTTTTTTTTTTAGATCCGGAATTTTTCCAAGCGTAGGATTGAAATTTTTTCGAGGGTTTTTTGTGATGGATTATAAAATTTAAAAAAAATAATTAATTAAATTTAAAATATAATTTTAAAATTTTATATAAAAATTTAAACCCATTAAACTTAATTAAATTCAATCAACCGTATCAATAGTCTGGATATATCCTAATCCTAATTTGACAGCGGAGTGGGTCCCACATTCTTTAAAAAAAAAAGTTGTAAATGACAAAACTCATTTTGTCCGCATTCAATAATATTAATACAATATATCATATTATTAAATTATATTTAATAAATTCCTTACAATCGCTAATGTAGTTTTTATTGAATGCCACGACGTAACCTTTTTGCATGGAATTTAAAAATCAATCAGGAAAGTTTTTATTGAATGTCACGATTACATACTTATGATAAGCGCAGTAGCTTCCACATTTTTTTCTTTATCACATTACAAAAATGAAAAAAAAAAAAAACACTTTTTTTGAACACTCAAGTTATAATGATTGCCCAAATTGGTCTCGTCAAATATTGTTATCTCAGTCGATTCTTAAAGGACGCTTAGGCAAATGGGCCATAGCGTTGGCCGAGTTCGGCCTACAATATATACCTTATAAATTGGTCAAGGGACAAGCACTAGCCAATTTCTTGGTAGATTACCTTTCTGAGCTTTTTTTAAATGACTGCAATTATGTATTCAAAGTACTACAAGTCGAGCGACTCGTTAGGAATCACACTTTAATGAGTCTAGTACCGAACACATGGCAGAAATCAGGATCTCTACTTGGTCACCAGAAGGTATACATAGTACTTGGTCCTTATAGTGTACTAATCTAGGATTAATCAGATATTTCATGCTGGCCATTCAAATATGGGAAGAGTTTGAAGAGAATGGGCGCTAAATAACGTCCCGCGATCCTTTAATGTCGAGGTGAACAATATGCTACAATGAGCATCTGGCCAAGATATTCTAGAGGGTACTCCATCAGATTGGAGGAGTTCCTTTGCAAAGAAGAAGTGAGGTTTGTTTGATTCAAGAGAGGGTTCAGACAATCCAAGGGTTTTTTTAGCAAAGGAAGGAAGCCTTGTGGCTTATTCAAGGGACTTTCCAACAAGATATCCATTTTTGGGAGGCTTAAAGAGATAGATCCGAATTTTGAAAGAGACTTTTCCAATAATAGGAAGCCTTGTCAACCAAGCAAAGTGACTTGCTGCTCGAATATCTTAGGCTAATAAATAGAGCCATTCGCCAAAGAGAAAAAGACACATAACAACAATCCAACTAAAACTGACCAACTGGTTCATTTCTCTTGGCCTAAAGCCTCGAATATAATCCTCCAATGGATTTTCTTATTGCTCCATAGGCTTTCTTCTTGCGTGATTCATCGTGTATTCCTGATACTCAAACTCTCGACTCACCACACAAGTTTGCAATCCAAAATTTCAATTTGTCATTCAGTAGACTTAGTCTATAAGACTAGTGTAACCTGATAAGTATTCTATCATATTTCTTTCACTTTGCAATCAGTCAAATCAATTTCCATTATGATAACATGGCTTTAATTTAGTGTAATAAATTTATTTTACTTCACAATTAAAATTAATGCACCTTTTATTTATCTTACTTTTAATTTATGTGCCTTTTATGATTTTGTATTTTATCTTTGTCTTTAATTATTCCGTACTTTATTTTATTACAATTTAAATTATCATTCTTTTATCTTCAAAGTCTCCGTACTTCTAGCATGCAGGCACTCTATATTTTCTAATGGGATAGAATGATTAAATTTTGAAATGCTAATTCCCCATTCACTGTGCATTCATAGAATTTGCACATCAACTGAAATGCATATGTATAAAGACCAAATTGCTTAACTTATGACATATAATCATATATAACTTGCTTTCTACTTAACCTATATGTATATATATATTTATTATTTTTATAAGGCCAGGTTTGGCTAGTTTTTTACAAATTTATTTTTTGGCCAAATTCTTTGGGTTGGGTTTAGACTAAATCCCTAGCCAACACAATACACATTAAATCCACATGTTTTTTGTGAGTATTCCAATTTTTTGTCGAGTGAATCAGGTGACTGGTTTTATACACACCCCTAGTTATAACCCTCTCTATTAATAGAGAAGTATGTAGTTTTACAACTTACATATTAATGAAACCTACAACCCAAATGTATCATATTCATACCAAACTAGTATTAAGTTTTATAATAAATTCCTATTTCAATTTATTAAATTTTTTAAAATTAAAATCTCGATAAATTACAAGTACGGGAAATAAGGAAATACAATATTTTATTTTATCTTGTCATTTAAATTAACGTACCTTTTATTTATCTTGCTTTTAATTACGTGCCCTTTCTCTTTCTGTCTTTCATTATTCCACACTTTATTTTATTGCAATTTATATTACCATTCTTTTATCTTCGATGTCTCCGTACTTCTGGCATGCCCGCACTATATACTTTCTATTGGGATAGAACGATTGCATTTTGTAAAGCTAATTACACATTCAATGTAGGTTCATAAAATTTGCACATCAACAGCTGTAGGGGGCAATTATCTTCTAACAACCAAGGGATGTCAAAATTGATGTCAAAATTGTCATTTTGACACGTGATGAGTAGCCATTGGGATTTTGAAGAGCAATTAAGATACTAGGTGATCAAAATAGCACAATTATCCAAGATTGGTCGATTGTCGTATCATTCGGCCAATTAATAAATCTGGTTGACTGGTTTGGGGTCCATCCAAGTTTCGGACTATAATTTTTTGGATGATAATCTTTTGGACGATAATCAAGTGGTTAACCGTTCATCCACTTTCAGGATGCCAACCTTTCATATGACAATCTTATGGAAAAAAATCAAGTTGGTCGGCGATTGGGCATCTATCCACTTTTAAGACGACAGTTAAGCCGGGTGGTAGTCATATTTTTACTTTATTTCTAGATGGTTGATGACCTAGAGAGGTGCCTGGAATCAAGGAGTTAGTTCCTCACAAATAGGAAGTGTTGACTAAGTAAAAGGTAAAGGCCTTAGTTATCAAGCAATGAATCTTGATACAATTGAAGCCACATTTGGACAAATGGGGTAGAGAGAGAATTCCGCCAATTTATTTTCCCTGCCAATCAAGCATGCTTGCCATCTAAGCAAGATTGATGCGGTCAACAACCACCATTGCTTGCCAATAAAGTAAAATTTCTAAGGAAGGAAAGTTGCGGATAGTTGATTGGCAATCAAGGAAGATGCATTTCGGATTTACCTATAAGTACAACCCTCTGGCAAAGGAAAAACTTAGGCACTCCCACCACCATTTACATGCCTCTTAGCTCTCCCACTATGGGATTTTATCTCCTTATATTTTAGTAGCTTTATCTAAAATTCATTCAATGCTTCGCACTTGTGAATATTATCCCTTTTTCATTATTCTCATTTACCTTTATGTTAAATTCATCTAATGCTCCACGTTTGTGAATCTATCTTTTTCATTAATACTTGGTTTCAATTAAGACTAGTTCTTTAGTGGTTTCCATTTCTTTATTATCTTTTTGTTATCCAGTCATTTCCATTTCCGGTCATTTTCTTTCACAAATTATTTCTCCTCAAGTAGATCCAAGATCGAAGTAGGATTAAACCTTCAAGCCTTTGACCCGTTTCAACCGTCTTTAATTTGTAGAAGTTAGATTTATGATCTTTCACATTTTTTCACCCTCGGCTGGATTACCTACAAAGATCTCCACTCAAAATACCCCGAGTATTTTTGGCAAGCCTGCATCCACCTATCAACCAAGTTGGTTGTGCATTTTTTACAAGCTTTCAGTGACAGCCATCGTCCGATTGGCAAGCTGTCAATAAATATCACTAACATGGGTCCATGGAAAAACAGAATCAACTCCTCGTAGAAGTGGTTGAGTTTCTAGACTGAGAGAGAGAGAGCCATCTTCCTCTTTTGGGAGTGTAAATAGTTCATGACTTGAACGTCCTAAGAGAGAAAAACCGCTGAGAGAAATTAAGATGTGTGGATCAAGGTTATAGGTAAGACACTTGTATTGATTTATAGATCATATTGAATAACTCCATAGATCTCATGTATCATCCTTTAGAATTTAAGGAGGCGGTCATTAATGATCGGTTCTGTAAGCATACATGATGTAGGTAAAGGTTCTTCCCTAGTTCTAATAATAGTTTCTTGATTTGATCTTTGTTTATACTGCTTAAATAGTATAACATGTTCTTAGCTCACTAAACGGTTTGTACCGAATCTAAAAATTTTAAATAATCATTCTTACTGCTGGATCTTGTACGAACTAACATGATACAATAATGTTAAATTAGATACATTCCCACTACGTTTTATAGATGGGTTTACAACCAGTTGCTCCACCTATATTTCCCCAAGGAAATTCAAATCCTTCAATTTGATCATTCGAACCATAGGAAGAATTTGCATAAAGGGTATGGGGATTTAAAATGAATCTTAATGGTGATGATATTCTCCGCCCATCATACATACCTCTGATCGTTGGGGATTGCCTCCCTCTTTGGGATGATCATATAATAATTTCCCAAAACGAAGATTGACATTTTGACCGAGGAAGGGGATGAGATAGAGGATGTGGAAGAGTTGAGATCGAATGTGGTGGCTCACACAGTCAAGTTCGCCATCACATTGAATAAATGCACGAAATCTATGAATCTTAATGGTAGAAAATCTTGAGGATGACTTGGTATGGCATAACACCACCGGCAACAATGAAATTATTAAATCAATAGTTCTGCACATCGACGGATCAATTCTGACCTTTTATAGAGTACAAGATATTTTCATTTTTTATTTTTTATATCCATAGTTTTGTACATTGACATATGTTAGGTGTTCACAGTCAATTGACAAAGCAATTATGTCTTCTAATAGACATTCATAGGGGAGACCCGAAATATGGGGTGATGCGTGGTCAACATCTATCATACTACTACATATGAACAATAATTAAAGTTGATACATATTCAATTTTCTCCATTTAAAAGTCAAAATAATCGTTCATTGATCTTGTAAAACTCATTTTACTTGTCACTAAAACGATGTGTCATCGATATGAAATTGTAATGGGAAGCCTAAAATTGGAGGTGCTTATAGTGTTGATGTGTGTCTGAATCGATCATAATTTGTTAGGTCCATATACAAAAATGTAAAATGTAGTATATATATTAATTAGTGTTCGGTATCGTTCATTAAACAGTCTTAATCAGTTCTTGGTTGGTGCTATTGGTTCTTAAATCATCCCTGACCAGTCGTTAGGCATGTATTCTTTTGGTGAGAGTCGGATTATTTTAATTCATCGTTAGTTTTAATCGATTATTAATCAATATGTGTTGGTATTTGGTTGGTTTAAGTCAGATCACCGTCGGTTTTGAAATCAAACTTTTTACTTTCAATGATGATTAAGATATAGAAATTTCATTAAAGATTACAAGATTTGATGATTACAATATAAAAGATCTATACAAAAGATCTATGCAAGATTAATAATTCCATGAAATATATGAATCTTAATGGTAGAAAACCCGAAGGGTGAGTTGGTATGCTATAGCACCACCGGTAACAGTGAAAGTAGTAAGTCCATTATTTTGCACATTGACATATTAATTCTAATTTATTATAGAGTATAAGAGATTTTTATTTCTTAGTTTGTATTTATTTTGTGTTCCATTAAAAAAGATGTTTTACCGCACATAATATGTGAGTAACAATATTTTAAATTAAATAATATGACACATTTTAACTGATGAACTAAGTTTAGTCTCGAACCACACGAGTCTCTTATTTTCACGACCCTATAGGTTGAATATTGAAGGGGACTTCTTCCCTTTCATAACCGTTAGCCAGACTTTAAGAGGATCCGCTCGTATGTGTCATGTTATAAATAAACAAAATTTGTTACATTAACATACAATGGTTGTATTACAGACTTTAATGACGACTACAAAAGAAAACATTTCACGCATCAATAGTTAAATGTCCCTCATTACGTGCTATTATAGTATAATTGGAGATCTTATAGAGCTACGACACACATCGTCTCTGATAATTGCTACCTTCAACTGGCAAGTACAACAATATATTGTTTAGCTTATAAAGCTGCGACAAACATTGTCTCTGATAATTGCTACCTTGTTCAATGCCAAACCTGCCATAGGAAGTCAACAGAGAACCAACTGGTACAGGAATAGGAAAGATGTAGCTGTCCAACAAGATCTGGTAAGAAGTAGTGACACCCTTGGCAGACCTCATATCAATTAACAATCTTTGTGACATCCTGATCTCGATTGTTTAATCGGTTGAGAACAAAACTTGGAAGATCTAACACTGACAACATGATCGAGCGAATAGCTTGTCCAAGGTGGGCATTGGCTGTAATAATTTCATGAAATCTATAGATGTTACCAAAACAAAATAACCTCGAGAGTTGTTTGGTATGGTATAGCATTGTCAGTAATATTAACTGATATAAATTCATATTTGTGCGCATAATCGATTGCCATAGCAATTATGTCTTCTTGTAGTCGATTGACATGCTACTACAATAATTGTTGATGGAATCATTGAGGAAACTTGTCCCTTCATGACTTTTATGGAAAATTAACTGAAGCTTTACTGTTTGACCGACGTCATATGAAAATAATTGAAGTTGATACAGATTTGGTTTTCTTCGGTTAAAAGTCGAAATGATCATTCACTGATCTTGAAAAACTCATTTCACATCCGACTAAAATGACATGTCATGGATATAAAATTATAAGAGAAAGCCTAAAACACAAGGTGCATATAGTGTTAACATCTGTCTCAATCAATCCTGATCATGTGTATCGTTACTGGATTGGTTATTTATCGGTCTATATAGTTTCAAATGTCGGGTCACGACTTTTATGATAAATAATTGTTTAGTTTTTCATTGTCATTCACCTATTATGGTCAATTATATCGGATCTTATTATGTTATTCATGATTTATAAGATCAATTATATCATCTCCTAATCAGTCATTCAACTGTTCGGCTATTGATTAGAATTTGTTGGTCTGTATACAAAACATACGACATAGTATACACATTAATTAGACTTGCTCATATGCAAAACGTAAGACATGTCGCTTATATCTCTTACGGCAGAATATTAAAGTGTAATTATTAATAATATACACATTAATTATAGTTTGGTATTGTTCATAAAATGATCTTAATCGGTTCTTGGTAGGTGCTATTATTTCTTAAATCGTTTATGACCAGTCGTTAGGCTTGTACTATTTTAGGTAAAAGTCGAGTTATATCTATTCATTGTTCATTTTAATCGATTATTAATCGGTACGCGTTAGTAGCTTGTCGGTTTAATTCGGACCATCATTGGTTTTTAAATCGATCTTGTTAAGTTCAATGATGATTGAAATATAGAAGAGTATTGTTAGAGATTTCGTTAAGGATTACAATACTGATGATTCCAATATAAAGATATATATAGATGGATGATTACAGCATAAAGGATGGTTAAAAGACTATTGATTACAAGACTATTGATTACAAGACTAATGTTCTCCTTCCACTGGAATCGGAATGCTAGCATTGAGAATGCAACAAGATTCTTGGTTCCATCTTGAAAGAAGGGCCACTGGGCATCGTCTATAATAATTTCATGAAATCTATAAATCTGAATGGTAACATACTTGCAAAGTGATCTAAATGAACTGGTATCTAAAATAAGTTTATTTCTTAAGAATTTCAGGTCACCTTTCATTGATATGGTCCTTTTATAGGATCGGTAAGGCATATCTTAGAGAAATACTTGCATGAAGAGTAATATTTCATGAGTATGATTTATACAATATTCATACTTAGTCTAACAAAAGAAACCGTGCCACATATATTCTGCCAAATGAGATGATTTTATTTGTAAATAAGAAAATAATTGAGATAGATTTTCCTAGCATGAACTATTAGATAAAAAATCTGAGATTATCATTTACTTTTCAATTTTTTTATGAAAAAAATTATAAAAATAAAAAATAAAAAATTACCAATCACTTTACCCTTCACACGACTTTTGAGATCGAGAATCTAATATTTTGTTCTTAGATATCATGACTTGTAAGGCGATCAAGTATGATTTTTCACGACTTATAAGGAAAAATAGTAAATAGTTAACATGATACGTCATTCTTAATCAGACGTCGTCGGTTATGATCGGTCTTATCAAAACACAATCGACTCTTGATTGGTATCACTAAAACATAATCGAATCTTGTATTGTCGATTCATAATCGGTTATTAGATGGTCATTGATTATGAACGATCGAAACCAAATGTAGATTGGCATATTATATGGATAGAAAAGTATTCGATTATTAATTGGTTCAATTGGTTTGTAGACTGATGTATTATATGAATTTTATCATTTTAGGCATTCAAGTTATTTGTATTATCGATTCATAATTAATCTTTTTCAGTCGATTAATTATTTGTGTTTAGATTTGTCAAGATAAAAAATAAATAGTTTTTATTTTCTAGAGGATTCGACTACACAAATTGTTTGTCACATACAATTGAAAGAAACAACAAATTTAAAGGACATAATGTAAAAAATCGGAAGGACCATCGCCTTATATCCACCATCATAGTAGATGCAAATATGATGACTGCACACTTAGTAATCAAACCGTTTGTACCATTCTCCATGTACCGATTCCTCATGTTCTCTCAAATGCTCTTAACCGATCAACCTTTATTAAACAAGTACTTGAGCGTTGTGCCATATTCAGAGGTTTCGTTTGGCAGATAGAGTATGAAAGCTATCCAACCCTCATAACAATCATCTTTGTACCACATATCGATTTGGTCTCCTACTTTGAAGATCTGAAACTATGTAGATTGTTGTTGTGGCCCCACTCTCCTTAATTTCACATCCCGCATGGCTTGCTCTCCATTGATCAATGAGGCTTCAAACATGTATTTGACCTTCCAATCAGATAGTTATCTCGGATTGCGACCAGATGGAGCCTTCTGTCCAATGATCTGCTCGAGGACCGAAATCCTGGCTGTTCTGGCAATCTCAATCTTGTCATCGACACTAAAGCACCAAACCTTGTTAACCATTTTGATTAGTGCAGTCAGTGAGCGAGTTGGAATAAGGGAGGAGGGAAAACGGGAAAATAAAGAAAGATCAATAAGACATAATGAGAGATTGAGATTATTTATAATAATTTGGGAAATAAAGAAATTCAACCATTGGAAATCTCAAAAAATGGCAGATGAAGGGTTGGAGGAGAAATTTAAGAGACGGGTGAGATAGACTGACAAATAACTGATAGACATAGGTTAATCGTGCATAAATCGTTACACCGACTACTGATCGATTAAGGCCCCATTAATAATTGATAAGACACTTATCAACTAGATATCTTTTATGCGTTTGTCATGATTCAAGCAAAATAGATCGTTCCAAGATTGATGAAAATTGATTAACATATCGTGGTTGGTTATATAATACGTCAAATTATTATTTTGATTTGTTTCAGCTACACCCACACCAATATACTTTTGCACACTTCTCACTGAATGTCTCTCATTTTAAGGTGATAGAAGAAAGAAAAGGGAAGCATACTGCTGGAGTTAACTACTGTGCACTCATTTTTTCTGTTCCACACAATGTAGTAGTAGACGTTGTTGTTAGGATTGCATTGTCATCATATACTGACGTAATCAATTTCAGACTCACATGCAAGGTTTTCCTCGAAGCCTCGAGGGATAAACTAGTTTATCGACACATATTTGAAAGGAATCGGTACATGAAGAATGGTAAAAATAGTTTGATTATCAAGAACCGAATTATGTGCATTCGTCACGTATTTGCCTCCGCTGCGACGGGTAAAATAAGGCGATGGTCCTTTCAGTTTTTTACATTATGCCCTTTAATTTGTATGTGACAAACAATTTGGATAGTTACATCATTGAGAAAAAAAAAAACTGTTTATTTTGATCCAAAGAATATAAGCTGGTAGAGTATCAAAGGAGGATAAGATGCTATTTTGACCGCGACTTGTAGTCAATAAATATTTTTTCATCTTCTATCGCAAGAGACAACATGTTTGAATGACAAATGTATTGGACATGGAAATGTAATAGGTGACAACATACATGTGAGCTTTGATCATAGCTAGTGACACTATCAAACCGGTGATGATGAGAAAGATGAATGTCACGATCATGTGGTCCATAGTGCCTAGTTTTGCAAGACATGCAAATAATTCCGTGAAGTCAGAAGTCTTATTCTTATTTGGTGGTGAAATTATGTACTAATGAAATATTAGTAAGTCAATATTTATAATTAATCTTTAGATGTATGTAAAACAATTTCATGAAGTTTGATAAATTGGTATGTCAATTCTGTAATGATTATGAATCTTATAAGATTGATATGCTATGATACTATCCATTTAAAAATTTGATAGGATGATTCCTACTTATCAAAAATGGTATAAATAAAAGAGGGGGAGGGGGTCATAAACAAACGGGAAAAGGAAGGGTCGCACGCAAGAGATCCAAAAATTAGTTGAGGTTCCTATTCAAATTAAAGTAGGTAGACGAAAGGTCGCACATGGGAAATCTAAGAACCATGTTAAGGATCAATGAAACGGACAAAAAGAGGGGTTGCATGTGAGATATTGAAAAACAATCATAGAGCATACAACAGTATGAGAAATGACCGATGATAAAAAGTAAATCATGCATTTAGTAATCATTTGATGTGTTTTTAGCCAATCAGACTTTGACCGAAAAAAAAAAAAAAGAAGGCCAATCAGATGATAAGGATCCACTAGGGTCGATAATTAGGAAGTCAAATCTAAAAATTGGTTGAGATGCCCAAGATTTTTTATTGCATGCAAACCCAACCTTTTGTAGACTTAACAAATCGATGGAAGTGAGCTGTCCAAATTCAATCCAACCATTTAAAAGCAGCCACATTATTTAATGAAAAGTAACTTGTCAAAATTTAAAATCAATTTTATTAAATGATGTGGTTGCTTGCTTTTAAACGGTCGGATTGAATTTGGACAGGCCACATTCATCAATCTCTAAATGTAAACCCCCAACATCTATTAAATATCAATAAGGATCGATTAGAGAATCGACCGACATAGAGTAAATATCTATTAAAGGATTGACGAATATCTAGTGAATTGATGAAAATTGAATAAAGATCAACCCAGGTTGATTAAAGTCTGAAAGACCCATGAGATATTCTAAACTACATGTAATCAGTAGTTGAGTGAATTTTAACCTGTTGACTGTAGCATTCTAGATCATAAGTATAATTGTTGAGAGATTTGACAAGATTACATGTAATTGTCATTTCAAAATAGTAGTCCATTAGTTAACAGTAAACTAATCAAATAGTCAAGGTTGAGTTGTAAGAACGACCAAGAATGACAAAGATAGGGTAAATGAACCACGGAGGGCATTGAAGGACCATGAAGGACATTAAAGAATTGTGAAGGACCATAAAGGTGTTGAAGGTTTGAGAAGAGCAGAGGATGAAGAGAGTCCAAGAAGATAGAAAAAAAATAGATTGTTATATTTCTGTTAATGTTTTTCCATACCATGAAAGGAATTAGAGGTTGACATATATAAGTTCTTAATACATCAAAGCTAGTACAATAAAGCCATACTGCTAATCAAAAAAGAAAAACAAGTTACAAGTACAGCAGCACTTGATTATAACAACTAAAGCACATAAACTAGTAAGGCTGCTGGAAAGCTATAAAAGGCAGAAAAGCATCCTGCTTTAACAGCTTTTGGGCTGATTAAAGACAATTCGTCCAAGGATGAGATATCTTCACCAACCTTGATCAAAAAACAATCAAACCAGCTCAGGAGAGGTGGTAAATCATAAGCAAGTCCAATAGAACAGTGAGAAAGCAAATCTGAGCTTTGCTGCAGAAGCAACACAGCAAGAACAGAACAGAACCTAACTTGCAGCACACAACTCAGATTGAGGTGAAACCAACTCCCACAAGTCACAAATTGGATGCTGAAACTTGATGGATTAAAGTCAACGGACTTTAATTCAAGAAACAAAAAGTCAACCAAAACTTGGATGAGAGGAGAGAAAGAGTTAAGATCAAAACATTCAATTTTTAACACACCTCCTGAAATGTTTTACTGATAACTCCCAATCTGCTCTTAAAGTACTCAAACTTGTAGCTAGGAAGTGCCTTAGTAAAGATATCAGCATCTTGATCTTCAGAGGCACAGTATTCAAGTTTGATTTCACCATTTCTAATCAATTCTCTAATTGCATGAAACTTGATCAGAATATGTTTTGTTCTTCCAAACTGAATTGGATTTTCTGAGATAGCTATTGCAGATTTGCTATCACAGAAAATAGTAGTTGGAATAGTTTGAACAAACCCCAAATCCTTCAAGATTTTCCTTATCCACACAGCCTGGTTTGCAGCAGAGGCAGTAGAGATATACTCTGTTTCAGCTGTGGATTGAGCTACTACTTGTTGTTTCTTGGAGCTCTAACAAAAAATGCCCGACTCCAATGAAAAGCAAAAACCACTAGTGCTTTTCATGTCATCTTATGATCCAGCCCAATCATGTCAACATAACCATAAAGGTTAATTCTGTTTTCTTAAACCAAATGCCAGCATTTGTGGTTCCAAAAAGATATCTTAGGATTCTTTTTGCAGCACCACTATGAACCTGAGATGGAGCATGCATAAACCTAGACAGCAGACAAGTTGAGTGCATTAGATCCAGCCTTGTAGCTGTTAAATACATAAGCCCTCCAACTAGACTTCTAAAACTGGTTGAGTCTGTTTTGTCAGAGCCATCTGAATTTGAAAGCTTCTCACCAGTAGCTAATGGAGTGGAAACATGCTTTGAACTTTCCATTCTGAACTTCTTTAACATGTCTTTAGCATATTTTTCTTGAGAGATGAAAATACCTTCTGATAATTGGTGAATTTCCATTCTAAGAAAATATTTCATATTTCCAAGATCAGTAATCTCAAACTCACCTTTCATGATCTCTTTAAACTCTTCTACCATGTTCAAATTACTTACAGTAACCAACATATCCTCAACATATAAGGAAACAATTAAGATTGATGTACTTGAGTTGGAGATGTAAAGAGTTTGGTCACTTTCACTCCTCTGAAAGTTCTTGCTTAACAGATAAGTGTTGATTCTATCATACCATACTCGAGGAGCTTACTTTAACCCATACAATGCTTTGTGAAGCTTGTATACATAATTCTCCTTCCCCTTCACAATGAATCGTTCTGGCTGATCCACATATATCTCCTCATTGAGATAGCCATTGAGAAAGGCAGACTTCACATCAAGCTGAAAAATGAACCAGCCCTTGCTTGCTGCAATGGCAATAAGTAATTTGATTATGTCATGCCTTGCAACTGGAGCAAATGTATCTCCATAATCAACCCCTTGTTGTTGAGCATACCATTTGACTACGAGCCTTGCTTTGTGTTTGTTAATGGAACCATCAGGATTAAGCTTAATCCTGAATAACCACTTAACTCCAATTACTTTCTTCTCCTTTGGTTTCTTGGACAAACTCCAAGTTTCATTCTTGTTAATCATAAAGATTTCCTCTTTCATAGCTTGTTCCCAACTTTGATTTCCCACTGCTTCATTATAGCCACCTAGTTCTGAGATGGCCAGATTGCACCTCTAATACACCTGAGTAAGACTTGAGAATCGGGGATTAGCAGGCTCTTCATCACTATCTTCATTAGGCACGTTTGATGGGGTTGAACACTAACGATCCATCAATAGATCAAAGTCATCTGCTTCTTCTACTGAGTCCCAATTTACTCTTGCATACTCATCAAAAATAACATCTCTGCTTATAATCACCTTGTTGGTTTTTGGATTGAAAACCCTATAGGCTTTGCTTTCTGCACTATAACCAACCAGAATGCATTTTTCTAATTTCTCAGACAACTTGTCTCTCCTTTCATCAGGGATGTGAATGTAGCATAATGAGCCAAATACTCTTAAGTTAGAGGCAGATGGCTTAAAGGTAGTCCATGCCTCATATGGGGTCTTGTTATTGATTGCCATAGTTGGTAATCTATTGAGCAGATACACAGAAGTGGAAGCAGCTTCGGCCGAAATTTTTTTGGGCATTTCCTTCTCAAAGAGCAGACTCCTAATCATCTCCATGACCGTTCTATTTCTTCTCTCAGCAACTTCATTTTGCTGAGGTGAGTATGGAATTGTCAATTGATGGACAATGCCATTTTCTTCACACAATCTTTTAAACTCAGCCGAAGTGTATTCACCTCCATTATCTGATCTCAGAACTTTGATCTTCTAATCAGTCTGAGCTTCAATCATGATTTTGAAATTTTTGAACACCTCTATTACCTCAGATTTGTTCATTAGGAAATATATCCAACAAAATCTGGTGAGATCATCTATAAATAGTAGGAAGTACTTACTTTTGTTTAGGGAATGAACCTTCATAGGTCCACATACATCTAAGTGAATGATCCCTAATTGATCCAGGGCTCTATGAGCTTGATTTGTTGGAAAAAGGCTTTCTTATCATCTTGCCTAGTTGACAAGATTCACAGACCTCCTTCTGCATCAGCAAGTCTGGGATGTCTTCGACCATATTCTTCTTGCATAGGGAGCTCAACTTCTTAAGATCAACATGGCCAAATCTCTTATGCCACAGCCAAGTTTCATCCTCATTGGTCATCATGGCTTTTTGATTGTCTCTTTTCCAATTCAGTGGAAAACTATTGTGTTTGACTTTGACATTTGCAATTACCTTATTTTCAGAATCATAGATGATGCAGTGTTGATCTTTGAAAGTCAAGCAATAACCACTTTTCATCATTTGTCCTACACTTAGCAAGTTTTGATCTAAGTTAGGAACGAATAACACATCTTTGATAATTTTAGTGCCATCATCAGTTCTGATTGCCACGGTTCCTCTTCCTTCAGCTTTCAACCCAGCTCCATTACCAATTGTAATTTTGGTTTTGAGAGAAGTGTTGAGACTTCGAAATAGGTTTCGGTTGAATGTCATATGGCTTGTGCAGCCACTATCAATGAGCCATTCTTCTTTGCTTTTCAGACTTCTTAAAGTAGAGGCCATAAAGAGATGTTCTTCTCCTCCTTCTTCAGCTTGATTAGCTTGCTGAGGTTGAGGTTTCTCAAAGTCATACTGCTTCTTTCTGCAATCTTTCTCTTGATGACCATTTCTCTTGCAGTAGTTGCAAGTAGACTTATTTTTCCTCCAGCAATTCTTTTCAAAGTGTCCAAGCTTTTTGCAAAAGTTACAGGTCATCTGCTTCTTTTTCTTTTAGTATGATGATCCTTTTAAGTTGTTGGCATGATCATCTTTCCTCCAAGGCCTGCTTTGCTTTTCTTGGAAAGCTCCTTCTGCAAGGGCTTCTGCTCTGTTGGAGTGCCTTTTTTCATAAGCTTCTAAGGACCCCATTAGTTCACTTGAGTCAGGGTGGAGAGCTCTTGCTTTCCTCTATAGCATCCACCTTAGAGTCAAATTTCGAGGGTAGACTAACAAGCACTTTGTTGACAATAACACTTTCTTTAACTACCTCTCCAAGCATCCTCATTTGACTCACAACCTCATTTAGCTTGTCAACATAAGACTGAACAGGTTCATCTTCTTTCATCCTCAATGCTTCAAAGTTTCTTCTTGCTACAAGCAGATTTACTGCTCTAACTCTTTTTGAGCCATGAAACTCTTTTTGAAGAGTGTCCCAAACAGTTTTTGCACACTTGATCCCAAGTCACCGAGTGTAAATCTCATTTGAGATAGCAGACTGTATTACTATCATGGCTCTATAGTTTCTTTGCCTTTTTTCCTTATCAGCTTTGATTTGATTCACCGTGAGGTGTTCATCCTCTTCTGGTGCCTTGTAACCATCTTCTACAGCTTCCCACAAATCAAATGCAGTCAAGGAGTTGTGCATTTTGTCACTCCAGATGTGGTAGTCTTTTCCACTGAAGATTGGTGGAGAAGGTAAGGCCACTTGGTTGGGGTTTAACATGTTTCAGATTTTTTTGGGTTTAAAGGTAAGAGGACTGGTTTTTGAATCACACGGCTGGTTGGAATCTGATTTCAGTTGGTCCCTTAAGAAGAGAGCTCTGATACCATGTTGAAGGTTTGAGAAGAGTAGAGGATGAAGAGACTCCAAGAAGATAGAAAAAAAATAGATTGTTGTATTTCTGTTAATGTTTTTCCATACCATGAAAACAGCTAGAGTTTGACATATATAAGTTCTTAACACATAAAAGCTAGTACAATAAAGCCATACTGCTAATCAAAAAAGAAAAACAAGTTACAAGTACAGCAGCACTTGATTATAACAACTAAAGCACATAAACTAGTAAGGCTGCTGGAAAGCTGTAGAAGGCAGAAAAGCATCCTGCTTTAGCAGTTTTTGGGCTGATTAAAGACAATTCATCCAAGGATGAGATATCTTCACTAACCTTGATCAAAAAACAATCAAACTAGCTCAGGAGAGGTGGTAAACCATGAGCAAGTCCAATAGAACAGTGAGAAAGAAAATCTGAGCCTTGCTGCAGAAGCAACACAGCAAGGAGAAAAACAAGAACATAACAGATCCTAACTTGCAGCACACAACTCAGATTGAGGTGAAACCAACTCCCACAAGTCACAAATTGGATGCTGAAACTTGATTGATTAAAGTCAATGGACTTTAATTCAAGAAATAAAACGTCAACTAAAACTTGGATGAGAGGAGAGAAAAAGAGTTAAGATCAAAACATTCCATTTTTAACAAAAGGACCATGTAGGACTATGAAGGATTATGAACGACCATGAAAGATTGTGAATGACAAGAAACCCTCTCCCTCTCCTTCTTCCTTTATTATTTTCCAATCATTAACAAACTTACTCCAAACTCAAAGTAAACATTAATCCCTTGGTGAATTAGTAGGCTTAGGATAATGGAAGTTGATTTCAAACCTCAATCGAGGTAAGAATCTATCTTCTTTTCTATTCAAATTCTTACCTAATTTGTAAACCCATATCCTAGGATGAGAATTTTCTAGAGTTAGCTGGAGAATTTGAATCAAGTTTGGAGTTGGAGTTACTTAGTAGTGGCATTATCTCTTGAACTCGTAAAATCACAAATCTGTAATTTAGAAAACCTACATGATGTCAAATGGTTCCCATGAAATCTAGGAATGTTCCGTTCATTATAAAATCTTACAAAAACTAAATTTAGAAATTAGACTCTTAGAGCTTTTCAGAAAGTCTAAGAACACCCAAATTAGAGATATATAGATCTAGGAATAAATTATTAAAGTTGACCTAAGGCATTGTAAAATGGGGTTTCTGGATTTGTAACCAATAGGCGTTCTTGTAGAATTTTGAATACGCTAACAACAGTAGAAATTATGATATTTCATAGGGAAATACTAGAGATGCATACCTAAAAAAAATGTATCGGGCTCGAAATGATTGGTCATTGTAAAGTTAGTGAAAATAGTCTATTATCCGAGAATAAGATAGTTTCACCGAGAAATTTTAGAAAGGGGTAACTTGAGTTATACTAAGTCAAATAAAGTGAATCATATCAATTAAGAAAGCTTAGGATGTTATATTTCCAAAAAAATATGTTTGGGGATTTTTAAATACATTTAAAATTATATATAAGCGAAAGAAAAATGTTGGTTGAAGATAGATGCCTAATTGAACAGTTTTGAAGTAGTTCAAGTTTCATGAGTCAAACAAACACAATTTGATTTGAAGTGAATAGAGGTACTATAAAAATACTCATAGCTATAGGAATGGAGAAGTGAAAGAAATGCTTCTACATCGAGTTAGATCTTAAAGAGTAAATGTCTAAACTAAGGATATTAAAATATTGTGAGAACCGTGAAATCGACTAGATTAATAAATAGTAAGGTTTTTATAAAGTAATGCTTTGCTAACTTCAATTAAAATATATGCTTGGATAGGTTAACAACAGGCCTAGCAACTTGAGGATGTATGAAAAGACATTTTCTGAAAAGTACGAATCTAAGTAAATACAAACTTCACCTACTTGTTATTGATAATTATCATAATGACTTCAATGTTATGAATTGTTGAATAAGTCATTAATAACCATTCTTTGTGTTTTACGATGATATATGTTTCTTGATGAGTTATGCTGTTATTATCCATCTAATTATAGAAATTGATTAATTGATATGATAATGGAATCAACCATGAACAACTGTATTTATGTATTCCACGACAACATATGCATTCTTATGAATCATGCAACTATCATCTCATACCCCCATCTTAAGAGGTGTAAGTGGAAAAAAATGAGAATTATAAAAGAATAGTCAAGTGTTATACTAACCTCTCGAAGCTTAGTGAAGATATGGTTATTAAAGTTATCATAGAATATGTCGAGGCACGCAAGGACCTTAGGTAAGTTTGGATCGGGTCGCTCCCCCATCTTTTCAATGGTTGCGCATGATCTAGTACATACACATGGCCCAAATAAAGAAAGAAAGGAAGAATGAATGAACAAAAAAGGAATGAAAGAAACAATGAATGGATGGAAGGATGAATGAAACAAAGATTGATTAAGAAAAATGAAATGCAATTTTTGATCATGCATCATGTGCATCCTTGTATGCAACTATTTTGTGAATATGTTTATACTTGCTAGGGGAAAGCTCATGCTTTACTTTCATGTACTAGATACTAAAGAAAAACAATCGACCTAACTAATGATGGACTTGTAAAGCGGTACAATGTAGGCGAAGATGGCAATGGTACCATGATAAAATTTAGTTATTCGATTTTCGCAGATGTTAAATAATTTGGGCGAATTTATAATGAAAAGGATTGTGTTTTGTATTACGCTTTATTACGACTTCTACTGAATATGCTATATTTTACTATGATCAAGAAACTTATTTTGCAAACAATGCCATTAATACTAAGATCCCCCTTTCAAGTTGTGTAAGTGAATGGAATGATCTTAATAGTGCGGATCGTTACACTAAATCTGCAATTGATTAATGCTGCAGTCAATTAGACATATGAGGATGGAAAAGCGTGTTAATTATAAATGAAATGAGCAAAACAAAGGCACGTGCGAGAGATTGAAAATTGATTAGAGCATACAATTGTCTGTCAAAAACCGATGATAAGTAGTAAATCATGAATTTATGGAACATTTTTGTTGGGTTTTTTGCCACCTAAACAGATGAGGACCGACACTGGCCAATTATTAGTCGGTCAGATGTTATTGAAAGATGTACAAGTTAACATTGAGAAACTCAAATGGCTAACTTACACGTTAATGAATGTGTGCATTTAGTCCACTTCACCTCCACCCAACTACTCACCTTTTAAAGCAGAAAAATACTTCCAAGTCCCTAGGAGATGATGAGGATTGACCAAAGGAAAAAAATTAAACAAAAAGAGAAGAAGAACTATGAGAAAAGCATATGATGTCGTCAAAATCATATTCCAATTAACAATCGGAATGCATCAAACTCAATAATCCTAGAGAAGAAGAAATGGCAGAAGTGAGTAGGGACAGGTAACAGCTGAACTTGGGGGGGTGGCGTCAAAAGAAGGAATGGATGCATGTGGACGCACATATACATACATATGAGCTACTAGGAGAACTCGAAGCTCGTATTGCACGACTTGAAAGAAAGACTCGTTGAAAAAATTAAGGGCGATGCGATTAAGAGGTACTGTGGGGTCAATAATATAAAAAGTTCACAATGAGGGTGGCCGAACTTTTGTAGCCATTTTTTTCTTCTATTATTATTTTATTTTACTGTATCATCATCAATTATCGGTTTGCAATCGACAAAATGTCAATAAATTAATTAGCAACCGTTAAACTTTATTTTTGTTTAGGCGAAAAAGTTTTTTAAACAAAAAAAAAAAAAAAAACCTTGAAGTTAGACCAGCTCACGCATGCAGTAAAACATGTCAATAGTGGATACCATGACGAGGTTAAGATAGCCATTGACCGCCTTTAGTACGGTGTGCTTGTACCACTTCAACCTCATAGGCCGGATATACTATGGTGTGCACATCTTTCCGAATTCAACAGTTATTATTAGCATATGAAAATTCGTGCCAATTGTAGTCACTTCTAACTAATATTAACCATTTTCTCTTACGTATCCTTTTCTCTTACCCCTTTTTCTCTTATCCTTTTCTTACAACATTACATGAAATTCGTCATCAAGGGATTTGGAATCTCCATGCAAGAGCTGTGAGGAAAAAATTTTGTTCCTTGAAAACGGTTTTATTAGAACTATCAATGGTGATTATAGTAACATTATCAAAATCTATTGTTCTTATTACAAATTAAACCATGATTAGAAGATTAATGATTTCATTACAAAAGCGTAAAAATTCTTCATCGACGTCGGAAACAAAATTAGTGCTTCTAGGATCAGGGCATCCGGCAGTTGATTGAGCACTTTTCCAAATAAATATTGATGATTTGCATAACTCCAAATTGCAAGACCATCATAATTTGTTAGCCAAATATTAGATCATGTAGGACATGTGAATCATCCCTTGATCTATTAATTTCACGAAATTTACGTTTCGTTTACAATAATTACACGAAATCTATGTTTCGTTTATAATAATTACACGAAATCTACGTCGAATATGTGTAACATTCCGAGTGATTCAATGCATCTAAAAATATGTTTTTGGTACCAATCTTCCTTTGAGAAATTCTTATCATGGTGATAGTAGAAGGAATTCTAGATTCTGCAATTATATATGTGCAAATTCTGTGAATGCACGACGAATAGAGAATTTACATCGTAAAATGTAATCATTCTATCCTAAAAGAAATTGTAGATTATGAGCATGCCATAAGTAAAAATACTTCAAAGCTGAAAGAACGATAATTTAAATTTTAGTAAAATAAAGTGCGGATAAGTTAAAGACAGAAAGATAAAGTGAACATAAATTGAAGGCAAGATAAATAAAGCATGTATTAATTTAAAGGACAAAATAAAATAAAATTATTGCATTAAATTAAAGACATGTCCTGCAATGGAAATTGATTTGACTTTAATTATAAGATAAAAGAAGCAGGAGAGAATGCTTAACGGGTTATACTAGTCTTCGATTTAAGGATAAATTAAAAGAAAGATTACGAATTTGTGTGGTGAGTTGAGGGTTTAAACATCAAGAATGCTTGATGAATCATGCAAGCAAGAAGCCTACGGAAAATCTATCAGACGATTATTTGCAAGGCTTTGGGCTGAGAGAGATGAATCGGTATTTTGTTGATTGGTGGTGGTTATGTTGTTTTTCTTTGTCTTTTTCCATTTAGTGGAGGGCTCTATTTATAGGCATGAGATACTTGAGTGGCAAGTCCATTTTCTTGGTCGGCAAGGGTTCCTATACCTTTTATTGATTAGTCAAAAAATAGGAGGAATAAAATATATGGCGTCTCTATATATACTTAGCCCCTTTCTCCTTTATTTGATCATCCCTAGCAAAAGATTTCTGAATTAGTATCAAGTGTTGAGAGGGATCCTTCTAAACTCTCTTCCCTTCATGAAGTTTGGTCAAAAAATAATCCCGCTCCCCAATTACCTACTTCTCCTCATCACCCTTCCTCTAGTCTTCCCAACTCTCTTAGCATAAATGTAGCTCTACTAGTAGGTTAAAATATTTGATTTTTTTATCATACCTTAGAAAGATTGATCATTCAAAGGCTTCATCATCCAAGACTAATTACATGGGAACAAAGCCCTTCTCTTCCAATGTTCCACTCATTCAAGATCAAGCCATTAACTTTTCTACTTCAAGGCATAGCTTATGGGCGCATAGACCCTAGACTTGAAGAGATTTTGATGGAGCTCAACAATATAGTCTATTACAACCATAGCCTATTCCCCTTCTCCTTTATCTAGAAGGCTAATGATGAGATCAAGCGGCTTACTGCTCTTCATAGGAAGCACTCTGAGGTCAAAGGTGAGGCAATAAATTTATGGGCCACCTTTGACTTGACATTGCAGAAAATGGATCAAAGGAAGCCTTTGATCTAAGCCGCCAATGAGCACTTTGAGCCCTTCGAGCAGATAAGAAATGAATATAAACTGTTACCTGCCTAGATAGCCAAATTGGAAGCTCGAATTATAACTATTCAGAACTACCAAACTAATGTCCATTTATCACTTAGTGAAGGTCGGGGAATTCGTTGTGATTTGATCTGGAACACCAGTGAGATGGTGGAAGAGATATTTCAAGATCAACACACAGTTCAATGACACTAGGATATGATATCGACCTCTATGGATATTCCCGTAGGCCTTCTTGATCCGGACTAGAACAGTTTTCAAGATGTTTTACAAACTTTACCCATGAACGGTCCCTAGGCCTATTCTCGTTTTACCATTATTGTTTCAGCCAATTTTAGCATAATCGGTAAAATAATGCTTTTGTATTGTTAGCCGATTTTCACTTTAATTGGTTTAATAATTTCATTTTGTCTGTCTCCTGGTCGAATTTCAATCGGCCTACCAAAACAAATAATTTATTTTGCACCCTCGATCCATAGTTCAACCATTATAGGCCGAAAAGTTTCATATTCTAACAACCCAGGATTAAAATTCTAACTACAACCCAAAAATAGACTTAAAATCATAGTGAAATTGAAATAAGTTCCTAAAATCGGCCTAAAATAAGCTGAATCTTACCCAAATATGATCAGATTCACACTAAATCCTTTCAAATCCAACCCAAATAGTCTTACTTTTAGCAAATCTTGAAAAAATCACAAAAAAATAACACCTGAGGTGGATTATTTGCCTAGGCAGACAATTGGTCGCCCGATCATTAGTTGCCATGGGAGGTCGACTGTGTCCAATGGTTGGTCGTCCCATCCATGGGTGTGGTTCACCTACTTGGCCAACTGTTGGATGGCAGCTCAATTGATCTCGACCCTTCGTTCCTTTTAATTCCTATTTTGTTCTATAAATGGGGTCCCCTCCCCTCTTCAAACCTCATTATGCTCCTCTCAAATATTCCTTTCATTTTCCTCAAAAATGTTCTTGGAGTGGCTTACCTTTGGAAAAGTTGCCTAATTTTGAGGAAAAAGTTAAAGCGGCATTTGCTCATCGTTTTCAATGTAGCTGCTTTCAGTGGTTTGGCAGTAATCATTGAAGGTACGACTCTTAGCCCTTGCCTTAGCAGTGATCAAAATTATATACATGATTAGGGGATTTCCCCTTTTCATGGCTGGTTTCCTTTTGAGGCTGATGCGATAAAATAGACTATTAGGACAGGTCCTTCCTCTTATAACTGTGTTACCTTTCCTCATGGGCTGATGATGATCACCACCTTTGATGTAGCTTCTATTACTGGGTTACTGAGATGAGAGCAGGTTCTTTGACCTTGATTGATGACTTTCCCTATCTTCCTAAAGAGGCCTTTTCCTAGTCATTCAAGCAAACCCATACAAGTGATTCTTGAGTGACCGACTGAGAGCACATTGCCTTCATGATGGTTTTTGTTTATAAATTTATGTTATGTGTCTAGTCAATCTTCTTATCTTTATTTCTCTAGTTCAAGGAACCGTTTCCTTCCTCACCTCCATCCGGCTTGGCTACTTATATAGAGGTTGTGGTGAGATGGTGGCTAGACCATTTTCCACGGTGGGTAAGGCCTTCTAAGTTTTTCAATACTCGATATATTTTCACTACCCGACCCTTTTGGACTGAGAAACCTAAGACTATCATTGGCCAATCTTGCTATGGAGCATATCTTATCTGGTCTCCAACCTCCAGTCACCCCATCGAGTTCTATTTTTGGGATTTCTATGACATTAGCCGATTAGATCCTAGTCTACACGTGGTCTTCAACCTCTTTTATTAGTAGCTCATTGAGCCAGATTGGTTCACAGCTGGTCTAGGTCTATTTGATAAGTGTTGGGCTCTCATCTTAGTATGCTGAGATATTCTAGTCGGTTTGACATATTCCAAACCAGCGAACTATAAATGCACCTTCGAACTCTATTTTCTCATGATTGGGGCCCAAAAATTGGGATTCATTCAGCATGTTCCCTTACCACTGACCTTCACGGTCAATGTTGATTTTCCACATCGACATTATTTTCCCTTGATTGAAGACTTGGATGGGATAATGAATGTCGCCGAGTCTCGGTTATCACAGTTTCAGATATTTTACGGTTGGGATATGAGTGTATCAGTATCCTCCTTTTTCTTCACTTGTGTGGGTACTTGGTAATGAAGTGCTTTACCATATCTTCCACATCCATGCATATCCAAAGATGGACTTGTCTTAGTTAGGATCAGAGTCGGTCGGTTTAAGCCTTAGTTAAGCAGCTTCAAGCTAGAGGGTGAAGATGATAGGTATGTACTGTTTTCTTTGTTGTATTTTTCCTTTTTGTACACCTTTGCTTCGTTTGATTATTTCTTTATCTTCTTCATCCAGGAAGTCTGGTAGGATTTTTGATCTAGGCCTTGGACGGACGACCATGGTCGATAATACTTCATGAAAGTGTATGTCTGTCAAGCCAATCGGGTATAACCCGATCAGGTCATACACTTACGAGGATCAATCTTAAAATGTATAAATCATGAACATAATTGATTGCATAATATTCAATTAGAGCATATATATATATATATATATATAATTTTCCATGCTATTATTAGATTGGAAATAATAACTTGCTTTCATATATAAATTACTTGCATACTTGACAATCCCGGTTCTCAAACATACACTTAGATTCATGATGAAGATCATGAAAGGATGAGATCCAAGATGGTTAAGTTTGAAATCCAAAATTTTTCACAATCATAGGATTGTCATGATAGGAATAATTACAACCTAGAGAGACTATTACACGAGTTATCCTCTTTGAAGAGAAGAGTCATAATCTCATATTCATCAGTGTTGCAGAACACTGGGATAAACATGAAGTTGATTAAGAGAGACTTAATCACTGAACATAATCACTAGACAAAAACTCAATGGTAATGATATTAACTATTAATGAGTTTTGTCGATGACTATTATACTTGTGATGCTTAGACCTGAGATCACCATAGTACTAGTATATGAGATATAATGCTTTGATATCACTCTACATGGTCTTAGCCTAAAGCCTGTAAAAGGGTTAACCATTGGGCATGTCTTCGAGTATATGTAGTATGTAGGATGATAAGATGAGATCCATGACCTCTATATTAGAGGATGTGTTTTTATGAGTCATATAACTTATGCAGTAAGAAAATCTTTGCACAAAGTAGTATGGTTTAAAAAATAGTTTTATGTAGATACATTGTCTAACTAAATTAGTGTTTATGATATTTATAAAGAAAGTCTAAAAAAATTTAATAATTAAACCATGCCCTAGAACTTTTTGGAAATATGGGTAGATGGAAGGTCAATCTACTACGATAATAGTAATTTATGGTTGTTGTGGAAGTTCCACATACTTGTCATTACATGAGTGGCTCATATGCCTTGCTAAAGGCCAATTTTAGTCTGGTGTCTCAAGTCAACTTAATGATAGAAGATGATCATGTTAACTATTTATTTTGAAAAGTGTTTTCAAAATCAAATGGTCCATTTGTAAAGAATGGATAAAACTCACAAATTGTTATGTGGCACATTTGCTATGCGAATGTTGAACTTATCCAATCACACACAAAGGTTGATATGATCAAGGTTGGATTCTAACTTGGAGAATTTTGACTTTTTCATTGTGAACTTGATTTAAAGATTTAAATAATTAATTAGTTAAATTTGTTAAGTCTAAGTCATACCCGCATTGCTAGCTCAACTAAAATGTGATTAGATCTAATTAAAAATTAAATAATTATTTAGAAAAATATTATTTTGACTAAGATAATTATTAAATGGAAATTTAATGATTATAAAGTCATAAAATATTTTTCGGGTCAAAAAAAGGTTCATTGGGCCATTAAAGTGTTAATAGGTCTAAATGAGCCTATGGGCAAGACCCAAATTAAAGTGCATTTTACCAGGTAAAATTAAATATTAATTTGTGAAGTAAAAGATAACTTTATTTTTCCAGAATTGAGAACTAAAATAGGTTATGGAAAACTCGAACAATGTTAATTAGATTTATCAAACCTTAGAAGCCTAATTGGGCTAGGCCTAATAAGGGAACATAACCCTTGGGATCCCTCCATCTTATTCATTGCTGCCCATTTGAAGAAGAGAGGAAAGAGAGTGTTCTCTTCTTCATCTTTTCTTTCTCACCAAAAAAAATTGATTCAAGAGTTGAATCAACCCTCTTAGAATCCCTCACTTGATTTATTAACTGTGTGGATTAAGGATAGAGATCAGGTGACCGTGAGGGCCCGACAAAAGCGGCAGTAGCGACGATCAAATGACAGAGGCAAATGGGATTTAGGTGAAGTTCTGTCTAGAACTTGGAGGATATTATTGCTAGGTATAAATCTCCTTCTTCCCTTTTGATTTTTGGATCATAGTTTAAGTTGTTAGATTTGAAATTTTAAAATACCTAGGATTCCAGATGTATGTGATACATAGCATTTGCCTTTGATCTTGGTAGTTTGCTTTAGGTTCGGATATCTCGGGTCCATTTTTTAAAAATGAATTTCGCTCCAAGATGTGAAAAGAAATCATCGACTAACACTCTGGTGGTCCTTCCTTCTGAAGATGATGAGTCAAATGCTCTGACAGTCGACAATATTTCTCTAATCATGGCCGATATTCAAGTAACATTCATTTCTTCCTTTTTTTTTTTACCTGTCTACTTATCCCACTATACTCATACTTGTTTGGTAGGTGGCATACACTTCAGAAACGGGGAGCATGTGTAGGTGATTGATTGTTCCAACTCATACTTCTTTATCACTACTTGAGGACATCCTGAGTTGGATTTTTCCAATGTTGTAAGTCACTTGTTCTTCACTTACCCATAGTGGAAATCTACTTTCAAAAAATGGGTTCCGGTTTTCCAAACAAAATGACTACCCAAAATATTGAGAGGTGTGCTATACAAAACTTGCATCCGAAATGTTCAAGTTAAAAAACCTAGACCTAAGCATCTAGATGAGGAAAAAAGATAGGGAGAGAGGAGAAGAAGTATATAAAGAAAATCGTCCTCCAAAAACTGGACGATTTTCCACACTCTTCGCTTTTGGCCACCACCGTTGTTACCTATCACCATCGCCCATTCCTCCTTGCTTGAATCTGAAACCATCACTTGGTCTCTATCGACATCCACATGAACAACAACTCAAAGGTTTTCTCGATATTCAATCATCATCACATGTACATTGAATCTTCAAGGAAGTGGAAAATGCTTGAGAAAAAAAGATGAGAGGAAAAATCCTTCTCTCTCTTCTCTCTCTATATTCAGCAAAGGATGGAGAATGGACATATTACTTAGGCCCTATGCCTAATTGAACTTCTCAAGCCCAAACCCTTTTAAGTTGTGTTCGGGTTTCATCCTCCTTTTTAAATCCATGTTTCCTAAAATATTAAAACTCATAATTAATTCTAAAATAAATTCAAATTTTACCTAGTAAAGTTTTAACTTTTATTTTAGCCTTGCACATGGGTGTGGTTTGGCTCATTAATGCTTTAATATCCAAAAGAGCTTTTTCTTTGACCCAAAAATTTATCTTTTTGACTTTATATTTATTAAATCTTTGTTTAATAATAATTTTAGTCAATTTAATATTTTTCAAATTAATTTTTAAATTTGAAATTAAATCTAAATCACTCTTTACATATACTAGTAGTGTGAGTTTGATCTAGACTTAACAAATTAAACTAAATGATTTAACTCTTAAATAAAGTTCTTTTAGAACAAGTCAAATTTCCAAGAATAGATCTTTAATCTTTGATAAGTTCATTCTTAAGGTGTGTAATCTAATAGGTTTTATATGTTGTAGGCAAGTGGGCTTCACAACAACTTCTGAATTTTATTCATTATTTAAGAATGAACCGTTTGGATCTTAAATAAACTTTTAAGTCAGATATGATTTAATAAATTGTCATATATGATTTAATTAACTTTAAACCACTGGATCCACCCATTCAATGAAAAGTTCTCAGAACCTCACAAAGAACCTGTAGTGACTATTACAATACCGGACTAATCCTTCCATCTATACTAAATCCCAATCAGTTTTAGGGCATGTTTTAATTGTTAAACCAATAGACTTGACCATGTGAATCATATGATTCTTTATGTAACTTAGACAATGGATCTATGGAAAAATCTTTTCCAACCATTCTTCTTTGCAAAGATTCCTTATTGCATAAGGTACATCACTCACATGATTTATCCTCTAGATAATGAAGTGAGAGATCCCATCTTATCACCCTACACACTACACATACTCGAACAGATGCCCAAATGTTTTTCCTTTTCGTGGCTTATGTTTAAGACCACATCGAGTAATATCAAAGCATGATATTTTATATGTCAATGTTGCGGTGATCATATTTCTGATGATAAAAGTACCATAGTCACTTGACAAGTCTCATTAACAGTTATTATCATTTCCATTGAGACTTGTCGAGTGATTATGTTCAATAATCAATCTTCTATTAATCACCTGCACATTTATTTTGGTATTCACTAAGACCGATGACTATGAGAACATTATTCTTATAATAAGATGATAGTGCATGCCATAGTCTTATCAAATTGTCGATATCCCATTATCACAATCCTAGAGCTACAAACGGGTTAGATCTTAGGCTTATAGCTTATTATGTCTCACCAAACATGATTACTATCATGATCCCAAAAGTATTACCTAAGAGCCGAGAATCTATCATGTCAAAGACATACTTATATAAACATAAATTCATTCAACTTTATCATTTCCAACAAGATAATAAACAAATGATAGATATATTAATTGCTATAATAAGTACAAAAATTTTATAAGAGTTGATAATGTTTACAATAAAGACCGAATCTCATAGGTACATGACCCGTTCAGACATATCTGAGTGGTTTGATGAGCATACACTTTCATATGCTGAGATAGCTGCTTGGAGCTCTATTATGTCAAATGTTGAGGCTATTGATCAGCACCCTATTGGGAGTGCAGTCGATAGACCAGGTTAGTACCGACTCTAAAAACTAGATTTCCTTTTGAAGTTTTAAATCTTTAAGCCTAGACTTTGTATTTTCTTTGTCTTATAATAAATTGATCTCTCTTTGGGTACTGTAGAGGTTGATCCTAAGGAGGTCATCATGGCATCCCTTACCAGATATATTGGTCATCCAACTAGTCAATTGATTCCACCACCTTTTTTGACATATGAGCTATTTAAGACTGCATCTGGGTATTCTTAAGGCTATTGGAGGTACTATTCATAATGAGACCTAGCCGATATTGATTGGTTGTTTGACCATGAGGACCCATTGTTTGACCACTATGGTCTTTGAGGACTCTTAGGGTGAGATTGACTATCTAGTTTGGGATAGAAGTAGAGCACCTTCATAGAGAGCTTCCAACATAGGGTAGAGAGTAGCTTTTAATACCACTATTTATGAGCTGTCTTCTTAGATTACGATGACACATCTTGAGAGAGGTGTGTGTATCGAGTGCCAGGATGAGTTGGAGGTGGAAGGCATAGGGTTTGAGAGCTAGAGAGTAGTTTGGAGACTATCGAGGATAGATATCGAGCTATGATGAGGTCCAAGGTTTAGCTTTCACAGATTATCATGAGGTTGACCAGTTAGATCCTGAGAGAAACTATAACTATCGTGGAGGCAGATAAGGAGCTTTAGCAGAAGGAGGTCTCATGGGATGCCATTCAGATATTCTCTTTTCATAGGGATTATCCTTTTTTCCATTTATTGCTTTAGTAGACTTGTATGTTAGTACACTTGTATGGTTTATTTGGATCGGTCCAGGGGCTTATTCTTTATCACTTTGTGAAAGCTGATAAAGAAGCAAGAGTGATAAAGAATCAATCCCTCGACCAATCCAAATAAACCATACAAGTGTACTAACATACAAGTCTACTAAAGCAATAAATGGAAAAGAGGCTAATCCCTATGGCTACTTTTTTTGTTGGGTTAGTCTAATGGCCAATCCTTTTACTGATACCTTGACCTTTTGATAGGTCGGCCTAGTGGCCGATATTTTGTTGATGTTTTAACTTTTATTGCTCCTAATACTTTATTTATTTTGATAATAACCAAGAAAAACACTATATAGCCAAACATCCCCTTTGTTACATATTTTTGCACATCGATGGAATGTAATGCTTCAAATAAAAGCCATTAATTGTCTTATATTGCATTACATCTTTCAGACTTTCAAGCCAGTAAGGATTATTAGAAAAAGACTGTCGCACTCGGAAAGGTCCTTCCTAATTGGGATCTCATTTGCCATAGCTTTCGACACACCTATTTGTTTGATTTGTAACAGTACCTTTAAGAATAGGTTTATGATAGCAAATGACTTAGCTTTCACCCATTTGTTGTAGGCTTTAATGACTTTATTTTTATGAGCCGTAAAATAATGCAACACAACCAATCTTTCTCCTTCCAAATCTTTCAACTCAATATGCATTGATTTAGAGTACTGGAACTGATAAATAATCCTTTTCTCTAAGAAATCGATGACCTCTAGCTAGGTTAATCACTTTAGTGCTATAGCTTCAATCCACTTGGTAAAGTAATCTATTGTGACAAGGATTTGCATATGATGCTTACTTAACTTGAGATATAAATGAATGATTGCGTCAATAGCTTAACCTCTAAATAGGGAAGGTTGTATGATTGTTTATATTTCCGAAGTTGGCTGCTTCGGGATGGTCAGTATCTCTGAGAACTCCTACATCACTTAGAGTATCTGATGCAATCTTTCAGGATGGCCAGCCAATAACCTGCCTCTAAATTTTCCTAGTTAAAGATTGAGAATTTGACCTACCTAAAAGAAAAAATCAGGCTAATCTGCTTAGAAATGGTCACTAGCCTAGAAAATCCCTCTAGTATACTTAGGCAAGATGCTAACTATGCCATACCAGTTTCCTCGGTATTGAAAGATTAGGAGATAGAGTTTAGAGCCCATTCTTCAAACTACTTTAGGTATTGAATGGCTATGGTGAAATATTTGGTTAATCCTATTTGGCATGGTCCCTCTCCACCCAATTCAGGACCTGTATATCTCTGCCCTGAACCTAGAGGCTAGGCGGAGGGGGATCGCCCTCTTGCACCAAGTGTTATAGGGAAAACGTGCGGGGCGGGTCCCATGTACTCGTATCTGAACACCCAGACGCTTGCAAGGCTCCGAGCGCAAGAAAGTAGTCTCCAAGTTTTTTGTCGGCCCCAACGCTGTTGGAGGTCTCCATGTCTTTCCAAGTGAAAGAGAGAAGAGATTAGAAAAGATGGAGGCCGACCCTCAGCCGCTGTGGTGGTGATTCAATTGTTGCGTGTTTGCTTAACAGGGATATGCATGAGTAAGGGTAATGGAAAAAGGTAGAGTGTCATAAGAATATAGAAACGGACATGCATCGGATGACAGTTGTCGTATATCGAGAGAGAATTACATCTCGGATTCGACTGTCGAGGGGCACCGCACTCTTTAATGCATGCTAAGAGTAAAGGGGCCCCTAGAAACGACCCCATTTCCCGAGTGAAGGCTGCGGAAGGGCCGGACTGGGATACCAAGGATATCAATGCTACGCCTACAACCCCAGACTAATCGGGAACACATCCAAGGATAATCATGCGTACGCAAAGGGATAGTAGGGATGTTATTTAGAAATAACTTTGTTATGTAGACGGAGGCTACCGGTCGGTTGTAAAAATTTTAGTGGCTCCTCACCCCTTTTTGATGTCCACCCTTGCTAGAGGGGAAAATGTGAAATATTCTACTACTAAAGTAGGTACGACACCAGCCATGGTGCTGCCCCCGACACACGCCAACACACTCTGACACATGCCGCCGACAGGGCGGTGGGTGGCAATCAAAGACCACATACACGCGCGCGCGCACTTGCCCGCCTGCCTACGCTTGCGAGGTGTAGCCGTTAGGCTGCCACGTGGAACTTGGCACTTTTCACGCTTGGAATACATTCAACATAGTTCCATATAAAAATAAGAAATGTGAGAACATGGATGTTACAATGTGCAAGTACTGTAAAAGTATTTTGGTCGCAAGTCTAAATGATGGAACTAATCACTTGAAACGCCACAAAGAAAAATGCATGGCTAAAGCTAGTGCAAGTATGAATCGAACTCAACTAAATTTTGACACTGATGGTACAACTGGTACGTAGACTTATGATCCAATGGCTGCTAGAGAATCTCTAACTAGACTTATTGCTGCTACTAATTTACCTATTAATTTTGGTGATAGTGTCAATTATGAAGTGCACATTATAAGAGCATATATAACCCACAATATAAGAGCACAAGTAGAATTACTACTAGATCTAACATACTTGCATATTTTTAGAAAAACAAAATGTGATGAATTAAAAATAGAATGTGGTGATTTAAATCGTACTTTTATCTTGACTTCTATATTTGAAATGCACGTTCTAAAGAGGACTATTTATGTGCTAATATTCATTACTTAGATTTAAAATATACCTTAAATAAAAAAATTCATAGGATTTAGAGTTATAAATGAAACACAACTGGTGAAAATATATGTGATTTAATAATAGAAGTTTTTGGTGAGTTTGATATCAAAAGCCGTATAATATCCATAACTTAGGATAATGTTGCGGCAATCACAAAGGTCTTTTCTTTATTTGAATCATAGCTTAGCCAGTATAATGGTCGAGTTTTCCTACATCAACGTTGTATGTGTCATATCATAAACCTCATTGTAAAATTAGGTATGAAAGAACAACAGATAAACTATTCTATTGATAAAATTCGATTAGTATTATCTTCTATTAGTATTATCTTCGATTAGTAGTTTGAATTCTAGTTTAGTTAAGCTAAAAGATATTATAGGGTATTTAGTATGAAACCTCGAAAGTTTGGAACTGATATAACGGTATAGTGGAATTCTATATATTTGATGTTGAAAAGTGTCATCTCACATAAAAAAATAATTATTGGTTTTTTTAATTCTTATGATTCCCATATTCTGTTGAGTAGTTCTAATTATGATATACCTAAAAAATTTACATGTCTTTCAAAATTATTTTATAATTCTACTGTTTGACTTTCATATGTTTATTATCCTACATCTTCTCTTGTTTTGTATTCACTTGTTGAAATGACTAGCTTGTTTCATATCTATGATAATGATTAAGTGTTTAAACCTATTGTTTAGAAAACGGTTTCAAAATTTAAAAAGTATTGTAAAGAAATTCATCTTTTATACACTTTTACTTTTATATCAAATTCTAAAGTTAAGTTACGAGGTCTAATAAAAACTTGTATATTTATGAGTCAATATATAAATGTTGATTATTCTTTCACTATTGCTAATGCTACTGGTAAGTTATATGAAGTGCTTGGTTTTTATAATAATAAGTACAATTACTTGCAGCAATAGACATAAGAACAAAAGATTTGACCAAAAAGGAAAAGTTGGAAATTTGTAAGCGGGTCCGATTCTAGTTCCAATTCTAATTCAAATTTTACTGGGATGGAACTCTAGATATACCTCGAAACCGATTTCTCATTTTTTATTTTTTTTTAATTCTTATGCAAATGATTCAAAATCCTTATGCCATTTTGATTGGTGGAAGAAAAGCTCTATACGATTTTCTATACTAGCACGACTTGCACAAAATATCTTAACTATTCATATCTTAACAGTTTCTTCAGAATCAATATTCAGCGTCGGTGGGAGAGTTATTGAAGATAGAAGGATTTCGTTAAAGCTGAAATTGGTTGAAGCATTATTATGCATAAGAAATTTGAAGCATGAAGACTTGGTTCAATATTTTTACAATATGTTCTTAGACGATGAAACTTTTGAAGCATGAAGTAATTCTGCGGTCCACTAATAACCAACAACTATTAATAAATAGATAATAGATAATATATTATAATTTATTAATGAACTTTTATTATTTATTTAATTTTTCTATGACTTCATTATAAGATTCATTTTCTCCTTTTTAAGGTCGAAAGTTTTTTTGACGGAAATATAATAGTTAAGCCACAAGAGTTTAATAATATATATATAGTTTATTAGTATACAATGAAGTTTTCATTTAATAAAAAATTTACTTTATTTTTTCTTTTTGCTTATTCCTATTTTTTTATTTAAAAAAGGATGAGTCGGGCCAATTTTAAACTCGGCAAATAAATCAAGCCCATCTCGGAATAAGCTCAAAGAGTTTCCCAATTCAAGTTCGAGAATATATTTAATAAATGGGCCGAATTCAACTCGACTTTCCCTGAATTTAAATAGTGAAAACTTTTGATAGAGGCCGGGCAATCCACTTTCTCAACTCAGAGACAGAAAACATTTCTTTTCCGAATGGAAAACAAATTGCTGGTCACGCCGCCTGCTTTCCAAGGCTAACCACGTAGGTACCCCATCAGCGGACCTAATGTATGTGCCCACTGGTCCCACAAGCACAAGTTCTGATTATCCTGGAACTCGTGGGTCCTCGTTAATTATGTCGATTGTCAATTGATCAATCAAACCACGTGAACATTGAAAGCGGAAACTGCATTGTGGATCGTTTGATTAGAAAATGTGAAATCACCAAGATCAATCATTTACTTATTACAACCGTCCGATTGTAAGATTCCGGGGCATAAATATAGATCTAGTTCTATGAGATTTGATTAGGTTAGGAACTGACACGTGATCAGTTGCATTTTACTGGTCTAGTACTGCCTGTATAGTACCCAAGAAAACCAAAAGTCTTCTCTTCCACTGAATATCCGACTTTCGGCTTTTCACCTACTTATGAGGATTCTTTCGAAGGAAACGAAAGTCAGGGACCCAGACCGTGTAGGTCAGGGGTAAGTTCCATTCGATCAACCGTAGGCTGAAATTTTGATTAATCCAACTAATGAGAAAGTTAAATATCTGTTAATCAATCATTACATTAGTTACGTTCTTTAATTAGTAGATTAAGACTCAATTAGATTTTGGCCTTTAAAAAAAACAAAAGAAAACTCAATCAGATTTACAATTTAACACTGAAAAACATAAAGAAGTCAAACAAAATATTAAATAAAACACTATTAATACAATCAGATGCTTAGAGAACCGGGTCATCTCGCTAAGTCTGAGGATGCCCACTTCGTATAAATACCCTCCTCCTCGAGACAAACCAAAAAAACAAACTACGACTTCTCGTTTCTTATATCTCACATGCAATTTCTTCCCAAAACAATAAATTAATAAGGGCTAATGGGTTAATGAACCCTTAGAAAAAAATTTGTTTAACAAAAAACATTCAAACAAATTTTCTTGATAAACAAGCCTTCAAATTTTATTTTTTAAGAAAATTAATTAAAAAACATGAAATTATAAAACTGCCCTCATCTTCAACACCAGATTCGTTCGTTTGTTCGAATGTTAAGAAAAAAAACATAAAAACCTAACTAATTTTGCTTCCTCTGAACAGGTTGTTCAATCGAAAACCCATATTTCACATTTTCGACCTTACTTCAATCGATCATACTTTGATTCATTTACTAGTTTTATTGGTAAGCTTCATTTTTTTTTTTTAAAGAAACGCGATTTGAATCTGCAAGTTTGAGCTTTTTGTTGTTGATTACTCTTTTAATAGTTAATTGGTTATCATAATCGAAATAAAAATGTATACTATTCTTTATATTATATTTGTACGTGATTCTTGTTCTGCAACGAACACAAAAGAATCTATATCCAGTACTCCATGACATGATTTGCCATCAAGTCATCAAGACGTACTCGACGCCTTTAATAGGTGAATGATCGACGTACTTGACGCCTTCAATTAGTGGAGTGCTCGACGCACTCGACGCCTTCAACAGGTGAAGTGCTCGATAGACTCGATGGGATTGATGTCTCGACGCGTCGACATACTGAACGCCTTCAAATATGAGAAGTACTCGATGGGTCGACGACTCGATGGGTCGACGACTCGATGGGTACTCAACCCATCGGTTACATCGAGTGCTTATTTATTTTTTCAATTTTTTCTTCTTTTAATTCAAGATTATTGATTTTTATTTATTTATTTATTTTTACAGAAATGGAGAGTTTTTTCATAATTATATTCTTTAATGGTGAATGAAAGGAGAGTATGAGCAAAAATGAAAATCAAAATTCATGGTATTGGCATTCAAATTGCAAAGCGGGATCGACTGGAGCTTCGGTAGAATCTAATATCACTTATAGTCAGTTGTTGGATATCGTGTACGATTCTATTGACATTGATTGGAATGAATTTGGATTGAAACTATCGTACAAACATGTTTGTACATTATGGTATTCGCCGTTATACATAAAAAATGACCAAAATGTAAATGGGGTTTATCCGGCACTTGCAATGTAAAAAGGAAAAATATCCACTATATGTTATGTTGATTCCAAAGGTGGGAGAAGATTCATGTGGTGGAGAGTATCATCAATTTCCTAACCCTTGTAATGTTCATAGTCTTTGTAAGAGTGATGTGCCTCATATTGATAATCCTCAGGAAGATTATAAGAGTGACATACATGTGGTTGCTGCTACTAATCATGATAAATTTTTTTAGAATGTTCAAGGTAATGACATAAATGACATCGGGGATGAAGATGCAGAAGAAAATGATGATGAAGAGATAGAGAATGCAAATGATCACAATGAGTGTGAGGGAATGGAGGTAGAACGTGGTATTAATAATGTTAATGAGGCCAACCTTGCGAATCAGGAGTACGATGATGACATCTTCATTGGAGTAATATTGGCTAAGACTTTACTACCACCATCAGCTCATGCATCACCGGACGAGATGTAGCCATGTGTACCACGTATAGTTGACGAGATGCCTCCATCACCGTGTGTACCGCGTTTAATTGACGAGATGCCTCCATTACTGCATGTATCGCAGTTAAATGACAAGATGCCTCCATCATCATGTGTACCACATTCATCTGATGAGATGGCTCCACCATCACCGTATGTACTAGGTTCACTTGCTGAGATGCCTTCATCATCACAATATGAAAATAATATTGGAGATGATGATTTTAGTCTCCCTATTACTACCCAAGACTCCACATGTGTTGCAAGAAATTCAATCTCGATTGTCTTCCCAATCTAGTGGAGGTGTGTTTTATGTTAAGAACGAACTAAATGCTAGCCTACATATGCGAGTTGAATCTTTCACTTACTTGCATAGTTCTTCTGGGTTAAGAAGTCAAATAAGACTACGTTTGTAGTCGTGTGTATGGATCCAAATTGTAAGTAGCGACTTCGTGCTATGGGAAATAAGAATTCTTTATTTTTCCAAATTCGAACATTTAAAGATGATCACACATGTTCACGTTTATTTAGGCAAGGCAAACATTGGCAAGCATCTACATCTATGATTGGACGACATGTGATAGCCAAGTACAAAGGGTGTAATGAGACTCCTAAAGCGCCATCTATCATTAATATTGTCCGGAATGATCTCGATGTACATATTAGTTATTGGGAGGCATGAAAATCTAGATCATTGCACATGACCTCATTCGGGGTACGGCTGAGGATAATTACAAACATTTAGCATATTGGGCAGGCATGGTAAAAGTGGTTGATCCGGGTACTGTGACTGCACTCCAGACAGATGGAAATAACAATTTTTTTTATTTTTTTATTTTTTTATTTTTGGCTTTTGGAGCATTTATCAAAGGGTTTCAATTTCTTTGAAGGGTTATTTATATTGATGAAACCTTTTTGAAGTGCAAATACAAAGACACTCTTTTGGCAGCAACGGCCCAATATGGTAACAAACACATATATCCTTTAGCCTGAGCTATAGTTGATACAAAGGTTCTTCATCTACTATTTTTTCTACTTCTTCTACTTCTTCTACTTCTTCTACTTCTTCTACTTCTTCTACTTCTTCTTCCTCCAACACCCTAGTCCAGTATTCCACAACTTCGTCGTCCTCATCCATGAAAGCTTGAAGAGTAGTCAACTACTCCTGACTTAATTCTTCCTTGGTTGGCCTTAGGATTCCACGGTTAACGAGCTGTATTAAACAAATATTAAAGTTAGTTTAATTTCAAGTAGTATGATGAACTAAAGTACTAGATGAAATAAAGAAATGAAACATTACTTGTTTTTTTCTAGTTTACTACTCGACATTTTCATGACTGATAGATGGATCCACTGATGACCAATTTAAAATCCGAGGCATTCGATTCTCATTACCCTGAACTCCAACTTTCCTTCTAAGATGAGGAATGGTTTCGTAACCATATACCTATATAGTTATGAATTAACTATTAGCAAATATAAACCAAAATATGGTAAAAGTTCAATATAAACTATAACCTGTAAAGCAAGAAGAAATCCGTATGAGTCATAGATTTCTTTTTTCGGCTTCGCCTCCACCGGCCGGTCCCTATGTGCAACTGCCTTCTTCTTGATATTCTTCTTAAGAGATTGAATTGTAAGCTTATAACTACGTCTACCCCAAGGGTATTGCTCAAGTCGACCTAAATTGTTGGCTACGGATAAAGTCAATGGTCGGATCTTGTTCCTCTGCCCTATGCCAAAAGGATTGCCTCAATGAAATAAACAAGAGTTATCTTCACAATCTCACCGTCCTTGTTACTCCATGGTTCATAATCACTTCTAAATTTCTCTACTAGCTTTGACACATTTACAAGCTTCCCACCAAGATACTTATTCAACAAGTGCTCATCTTTTTCTATCCTCTTAATTATGTAGTCTGGAAGTTCTGCATGACATTTTAATCTCATCACCAATGCAAACTCCCTCAGACCAAACCGCATAGGCTTCTTATGGTGCGTAAACCACAATTCGTGCTTCTTCTTGCATTCCAATCACCGAAGAATGAAAAAGTTCATAAGTTGGCCCGAGTTCTTAAGTTGACTACTCATATCTAAAAAATGTCTCAGACAAGTAAACCTAAATGACTCCAACTATACTGGGTCAACTTCTTCCTTATATCGGTAATCACCACTTTTTGCTTTGATATCACAGTAGTGCGGATCTTGAAACGAAGAGTTTGGTCAATTATAGGTTTTATGTCACGATATATAGGAATTTGATCCACCTGAAATGAAAATTAATTAAACAAAACTGAATAAAACTAAATTGAAAATTAAAAAAAAAAAAAAAAACTTAAGAATAACACAAAAAAAATAATACTCAATGGAAATATGAGCGGTAATCGAGCCATCAAGCAGTTCATATAAACTGAGGTGCTCGATGGCCCGATGGACATATGAATAACCATCGAGCCATCGAGATTGTACTGCTCGATGGCTCAATGGGAATATTAATGTCCATCGAGCAAGAAGTTCATATGCACGACTCGATTGCCCGATGCCTCGATGGTCATTCGTTGAGTAGTGCATATGAACTTCTTGCTCGATGGCTCGATGGACATTAGTATTCCCATCGATCCATCAAGCAATACATTTTAAACTATTCGATAGTCTGAGCCTTGTAAATAGTTCAAATTTCAAATCAAAATGAATATAATAACTCCAAAAAAATAGTAAAACAATTTTTGATTGTCATTCTGGTGCTACCTTCAATCATTTTTCGAATTTTTTTCTTCATATTTTGTCGACTGCGAACCATTACTTCAGATTTTTTTCGATTGCTAAGGGTTTGAGCTTTGCGAAACTAAAGGTTTGAGTGATACGAACCACGCCTAGAGATGACGAACTTGTGATTCAAAGATCCAAGATCATTCTACTCAGATTCATATGGAATGTAGAAGGTGCCACAATCTGGGATGGAATAACAGATTGATAAGTGGGGATGAACGCCATAGATAAATCTGATAAGTTCGAAAAGTTCTAAAAGAACTAAAGATAATTTTCTCTCAAATATTTTATCACTGATCTTTCTCTACAAAAGAAAGTAGCCCTCTTTATATAAAAGAAGTTCCAGTATAGAAAACACAACCCAAGCAATGTGAGATTCTTAGGAAACTAAACAAACAACTAAATAAAGCCCAATATGACTAAATTGACAATTAAATAGAGCCCAATTATCCCAATATGATCAAAACAACTTAAAAACAAAACAAAAACTCTATCGCCATGTAATTTAGAGACATTAAAATCAAATAAATACTTTAAAAGTCAATAGAAGGCTTTTGCATCATGTGGCTTATTCTAATGATATTGACCTAAATCAGCCCGAAACTCTTCAATAAGCTCTTTCCTTCATTATGGGCTTCTCCAAGGCTTGAACTACTGAATACCATCTTTGAGAATCACATTCACCACCTTCAATGGGCCTCCATGAATCGGCGTGGGCCCATGTTACTTGAATCAGCCCATTAAGCGCTTCTTTGAATTTCTTCGCACGAGCTATTGTAATGAGACCAACGGGAACTTGAATTGGGTCTGAATATGCATCAATCCATGTGCTAGGCTTGTCCTTATCATTCCTCTCTTCTTGAAAAGAATTTGTCCTCAACTTTTCACCTACATCAAAAGGACTTAAATAAGCAATATTAAAAGAAGCACTTACAACATTCTCACTAAGCAGATCTAGCTTGTAAGCATTGTCATTGATCCTTTCAAGAACTTGAAATAGACCATCCCCTCTTGGAAGCAGCTTGGAATGCCTTATCTCCGGAAATCGTTCCTTCGTCATGTGCAGCCAAACCCAATCTTCGGGTTCAAAAATCATCTTATGACGCCCTTTGCTAGCTTGTTGTGCATATTGCTTAGTTCTTCGCTCTATGTTGAACTTTGCCTTCTTATGTATCTGCTTAACAAAATCAGCCTTCCTCTTTCCATCTAAGTTAACATGCTCATAAATAGGTAATTGAGATAAATCCAATGGAGTTAAAGGATTAAATCTGTAAACAATCTCAAATGGTGAATACTTAGTAGTAGAATGAATAGAACGATTATAAGCAAACTCAACATGCGGTAAACAATCTTCCCAAGTTTTAATATTTTTTTTACCTCTTCTTTTTTTCTTTGTTTTTTCTAATCCAAAAGGGAGCGGCTCTCAACAAAGTAGATAAAGTTCTATTCATAACCTCAGTTTGACCATCAGTTTGTGGATGACAAGTTGTAGAAAATAATAATTTAGTTCCTAACTTTCCCCACAAGGTCTTCCAAAAATAATTAAAAAATTTAGCTTCCCTATCAGAAATAATGGTCCTAGGCATACCATGAAGCCTCACAATTTCTCTAAAGAACAAATTAGCAACATTGGAAGCATCGTTAGTTTTATGACATAGAATAAAGTGTGCCATCTTAAAAAATATATCCACCACCACAAATATTGAATCTCTTCCTTTCTTAGACCTAAGAAAACTTAAAACAAAATCCATCGAAATATCAGTCTAAGGTTCATTAGGAATTGGCAATGGGGTGTATAACCCATGGGAATTCACTCTTGATTTAGCTTGTCTACAAGTGACACACTTACCACAAAGTCTCTCAATATCTCATTTCATATGTGGCCAATAGAAGTGCTCTTACAAAATTGCTAGTCTTAACAACTCCAAAATGCCTCATTAACCCTCCACCATGGAATTCCCTTACTAATAGATCTCTCAAAGAGTAATTAGGCATGCATAACTTATTCTCTCGAAACAAAAACCCATCATGCTTAAAATACTTACCATTAGCAGATTTCACACCAGAATGATACTCAACACTAAAATCATGGTCATTAGCATATAACTCTTTGATATGTTCAAATCAAAGCAATTTAGCATCAAGAGTTGAGATAAGGTTGTACCTTCTGGAAAGCGCATCTGTAACGACATTTTCCTTACCTTGTTTGTAACGAATGACATATGGAAATGTTTCAATGAATTTCACTCAACGAGCATGTCGTTTGTTCAGCTTGTGCTAGCCCTTTAAGTGTTTCAAGGACTCATAATCGGTATAAACTATAAACTCCTTAGGCCATAGGTAGTGCTGCCATATCTCCAAAGCTCGAACCAATGCATACAACTCCTTGTCATAAGTTGGGTAGTTTAAAGCTGCTCCACTTAATTTTTCATTGAAATATGCAATCGGCCTCCATTCCTGCATAAGAACTGCACCTATACCAATTCCAGAAGCATCACATTCAATTTCAAAAGTCTTAGAAAAGTTAGGTAAAGACAATAAGGGAGCATTTGTTAGCTTCTCTTTGATTAGCTGAAACGCTTTCTCTTGTTCTTCACCTCATCTAAATCCAACATTCTTCTTGATCACTTCCGTAAGTGGTGCGGCCAAAGTACTAAAATCTTTTACAAACCGCCGGTAAAAGCTAGCAAGTCCATGAAAGCTTCAGACATTACCTACACTTTTTGGACCCGGCCAATCTCGGATAGCACGTACCTTTTCCTCATCAACTTGTATACCTTGAGCACTAATAACAAATCTAAGAAATACAAGCTTATCGGTGCAAAAAGTATATTTCTTAGTGTTAGCAAATAACTTTTCCTTCCTCACTACATCTAAAACAGATTTTAAATGGACTACATGATCATGCAAGTTTTTTCTATAAATGAGTATATCATCAAAATAGACAACAACAAATTTTCCTATAAATGCATGCAAAACATGATTCATAAGTCTCATAAAAGTACTAGGTGCATTAGTCAAACCAAAAGGTATAACTAACCATTCATATAAACCATATTTTGTTTTAAAGCCTGTTTTCCATTCATCGCCTTCTTTCATTCTAATTTGATGATATCCACTTTTCAAATCAATCTTAGAAAACACACTAGAACCATGCAACTCATCAAGCATATCATCTAATCTAGGAATTGGATGACGATACTTTACCGTAATGTTGTTGATGGCTTGACAATCAACGAACATCCTCCAAGTCACATCCTTTTTAGGAACCAACAAAACAGGAACTGCACAAGGGCTCATGCTTTCTCTAACGTACCCATTTTCCTGCAACTCTCTAACTTGTCTTTGAAGTTCCTTGGTCTCCTCCGGATTGCTTCTATAGGTTGGTCAGTTTGGAATGGTTGCACCGGGCACAAAATCAATCTGATGCTTAATTCCTCGGATTGGAGGTAGACCATGTGGTGTTTCTTCGGGAAAGACATCCTCATAATCCTGCAAAAGAGCAACAAAAGAACTAGGCAAAACTTGTTCAAATTCGTTAGTGTTTAGAAGAGCATCTTTATACAAAAGTATAATCATTGACTGTCTCGAAAACAAAGCATTCTTTATCTCACTCGCTCTTAAATAGAAATTATTTTGTTACTTCTCTATTTTTCTCTCAATGGTTGAATTTCTTTTTTCTTTGCCTCTTTCTTTTTTCTCGACCTTTCTCTGATTTTCTTTTTTTTTTTTCACTCATTTTCTTTTGTTCACTCTCTTTCTTTTGATCACTCTCCTTTTGCAACCTCACTTGATCTTCATAAACTTGATATGGTGTCATTGGAACAAGAGTAACCGGCTTTTGATTGTGTTGAAAAGAGTACTTATTAGAGAACCCATCATGTGTCACTCACCTATCAAACTGCCATGGTCGCCCCAACAACAAGTGTCCAGCTTACATCGGAACTACATCGCACAACACCTCATCTTCGTATTTACCAATCCGAAATGAAACCAACACTTATTTTTCTACCTTCACCTCGCCACTATCATTCAACCATTGCAACTTGTATGGTCGTGGATGCTTGAGTGTTGGAAGCCCCAATTTTTCCACTAAGGTGGTGCTAGCAATATTAGTACAACTCCCACCATCAATAATCACATTACACACTTTGCTCTAAACGTGACACCTAGTATGAAAGATGTTTTCTCGTTGCACCGAGTCATCTTCTTTTGCTTGCACACTTAGAGCTCTTCTTGCCACCAACAGTTCTCCTTGTACAGTAAACTCATCATTTTCCACATCTTCTAATGATGTCATAGATTCAGTGTCATCTTCATCATCAGTCTCAATCTCACCATTCTCATGCAACATCATAACTCTTTTGCTATATGACCCCTGCGTTGGCATTTAAAACATTTAATATCACTATTTCGACAAGTGAAAGAATTTACTTTACCTTGGTTTCCATGGCTGGTCATCTCTAGTTTTTGTTCACTCTTAGGTCTTGTTGTAGTCGACTTCTCCTCCTTCTTTGCATAGCTTGGCTTTCAATGAGAAGAACTCGAACCAAGGGTTGTACGTGTACCACCTCTCCTCTTGATTTGTTATTCAACTTTGATGGCCCTGTGCACCATATCTTCCAACTCCACATAATGTTGCATCTTTACCTTATCATGATTTTCTTGGTTCAATCCATGCAAAAATCTAGCCATAGTAGCTTCTTGGTCTTATTCTATACTTGCCCTTATCATATCAACCTCCATCTCCTTAAAATAATTTTCAACACTCCGATTCCCTTAAGTGAGACCTTGCAGCTTTTGATACAAATCTCGATAATAATGGCTTGGCACAAACCCTCTCCTCATCACAACTTTCAAATCCGCCCATGTCTCAATGAGACGTTCTCTATTTCTCCTAATATTTATCATTAATTGATCCCACCAAACAATAGGGTAATAAGTGAATTCAACAACATCAAGCCTCACCTTTTTAATCTTAGAGTAGTGATGACAATCAAACATCAACTCCAGCTTCTTTTCCTACTCAAGATAAGCTTTGGGATCAGTTTTCCCTTGGAAAGAAGGAATCTTCATCTTAATGCTGCACATATTATTGTCTTCTCGATTCCTAACTTCTCTAAATTGCCCATATCTCCTAGGACTTCCCATTGACTTTTGATCATCTTCCTCTTCAACTCCAACCTCATTATATTCCTCACCTTCATCCCTCACTTCCCTAAGTTGAACTCTTTCCCTCCTACGTGCATTAGGAGCCACTTGTCGCTATTCCCTATGAGCATTCTCCATTTGATCCAACCGTTCGTGTACATGCTCCAACACCTTCCCCATCATACGCCTCATCTCTCCCACTATAGCTTCAGTAAATAATATTGGATCAGCCACTCCTACATCTCCTTCATGACTATTGTGAGATTTTTTTTTTCTGCAAAATAAGGTTAGAAACAAAAAAAATAATAAAGCAAGGACCTTACCACACTCCCTCACGTGTTTCACTCAAAGAATGATTCACTCCATTTCACTCGTGTTTCACTCAATATTTGACTTTTACCCTCTAATATTCTCACACTTTCTTGCCTTTTTTCCACTCATAAAATCCTCTTTCAATCCTTTTTAGAACCGAACAAATAATTACCAAATCTCAGCAACAATCCACCAATACACATCAATGTTCTAATTTGAATTTATGATGAAATTAGGCTGACTTAGAGTTTTAGCATAAGCTATTGCAATTGAAACAATTAAGAATCAGATCTTAATCTAACAAGACTTCATAAATAATTTGTCCCCTTCTTTGTTTTTTTTTTTTTTTGTTTTTTTTAAGAACAAATGAAATTAGGAATGGTAAATTCAAAAAGAAATAAATAGACAAACCTAAGACTAGAACCAAAGCTTTGATATCAAATGATACTAACCATGCCTAGAGATGACGAACTCGTGATTCAAGAATCCAAGATCGTTCTACTCAAATTTGAATGGAATGTAGAAAATGCTACAATCCGGGATGGAATAATGGATTGATAAGTCGAGATGAACGCCACAGATAAATCTGATAAGTTCGAAAAGTTCTAAAAGAACTAAAGAGAATTTTCTCTCAAATATTTTATCACTGATCTCTTTCTACAAAAGAAAACAACCCTCTTTATATAGAGGAAGTTCCAATAGAGAAAACACAACCTAAGCAATGTGGGATTCTTAGGAAACTAAATAGACAACTAAATGAAACCTAATATGACTAAACAAATAATTAAATAAAACCCAATTACCTCAATCTGATCAAAACAATCTTAAAAAAAATAAGTACTCTATCCCCATGTAATTTAGAGACATTAAACTCAAATAAATACTTTAAAAGTAATTAGCAGGCTTTATGCATCATTTTGGCTTATTCTGATGATATTAGCCCAAATTAGCCCGAAACTCTTCAATAAGCTATTTCCTTTATTATGGAATTCTCAACGGCTTGAACTACTGAATATCATCTTTGAGAATCACATTCACCACCTTTAATGGGTCTCCATGAATGGGCGTGAGTCCATGTTATTTGAATAAGCTCATTAAGCGCTTCTTTGAATTTCTTTACACGATCTCTTGTAACGGGATCAATGAGAACTTGAATTTGGTCTGAATATGTATCAATCCATGTGCTAGACTTGTCCTCATCATTAAGTTTCTGCAATTCCATTTTGTAATAGGAGAATTATGAAAGTTAAGTTTTCTATGTGTTCGTTCGTAAGGGTTTCTACGATTTTATTTTTTTTTCTTTTCATTTTCGAACTATAAGAGTATTTTAATAATTTTTAAATTTTTAAAAAATTTTATTAAAAAAACAAAAATAAATATTTTAACAAATTTTAAAATAAACCTAAATTTTAAAATATAATTTCTAAATAAATTATGCGCTCAAATTCTTTTAAAAAAAATAATAAAAAGAGTCCTTTACATAGCCCCACAAAGCAAGATCCAGCCACGTCATTCGTTTACCTGCTAACCTACTGGCTCTACTACCACTACTACAACAAGCGATAAGGAAACAAAAAAAGGAAAAGTGTGGGGCCCACTTACAAAGCCCGTGTCGGGAGCTTAACTAATAATAAAGACCTACTGTTGCGGAAAGACCCTCCCAACGGCGTCCCTTTTGCTTTTCCACACTCCTTCATCCACCATCATCATCATCATCATCAGTACTATTCTAATTAAGCACCTTGCACCACCATTACAATTATGCAGTTTTAGAGAGAGAAATACTCTGACCGTATTTACTTTTAGAGGGAGAGAGAGGGAGAGTGTGCGAGTGTGTGGGTGTGGAAGAGTATAACGCGAGGAAACCTGCTGTCGCTTTATCTGCTTTTTAGCTTTATCAATTACCACTGAGCTCTGCTACCACTGACTTCCACCACCACCACCCCTCGTCCTCCCCCTCGTCCTCCCCCTCTTCTTCTTCTCTGCAAGTTTTCTTCCTATCTCAGCTACAAGACGTCTAGGAATCTACTAAATACTCGTCTAAGATCTGTATCGACGTCTCGTTTTTAGTCAATGGGTAGTTCGGACGATGATGGTTCCGACCAGCAGAGCGAGCGGTGTGGAAGCTACAGCTTGAGTGCGGATGTTAGTGAGTCTGAGAGTTGCAGTAGCTTCTCATGCCGGCGATTTGATGCCGAGGGAGCTTCAAGTTCGATGACGTCATCGCCTCGTCCAATGGCCGTGAAATCTTTCTTTCCGCCGCCTGGAATGTTGTCGCTGGGAATTGGAGGTAAAAATGTTGACATTTGGGACGAGAAGCCTGCCAAGCGAGACTCAACTGGTATTTTAGTTTTCTTTCTTCTCTTTCCTTTTTTGCCTTGCAATTTCTGAGCAAAATTTATGTATTTTCTCTGTTCCATTTGGATTTCTTTCAGTTAGTGAGAGAGTTTTTTTTGTTTGCCGATTATTAAACAGGTAGTAGTAAGAGTAGTGTCCATGAAATATTTAGTAGCTTGTCCATAAAAAAATATAATAATGGCAGAGAGAATTAAGAGTACTCTCTCGCGTAGTAGAGATCCTAGTCTGGGATTGGTCGACATGGATAATCAATCCTAGCCTTCAAATTGATCTTTTCGTATATCTGATATTTTATTAATACTATCGTGAAGAGGTTGAGATGATGAAGGAGAGGTTTGCTAAACTTCTACTTGGAGAAGACATGTCCGGAGGAGGTAAAGGAGTCTGCACTGCTCTTGCAATCTCAAATGCTATAACCAATCTCTCAGGTATTGAATCTCATTTTTTGCTGTTTGACTTTTATGCTTTTATATATGAGAATAATTTCTAATGCGACAGAGCGAAAAAATTGTCTGAAATCGCAGCTACTGTATTTGGCGAGCTATGGAGGTTGGAGCCATTGGCACCACAAAAGAAAGAAATGTGGCGCAGAGAAATGGGATGGCTCCTATGCATTAGCGACTCCATTGTTGAGCTTGTACCCTCTGTTCAACAATTCCCTGGTGGAGGCACTTACGAGGTGATGATGCCTCGACCTCGTTCGGACTTGTATATGAACCTGCCAGCCCTGAAGAAGCTTGACACAATGCTGCTTGGTATGCTCGAAGGATTTTGTGATACAGAGTTTTGGTATGTGGATAGAGGAATAGTTGTTGGGGATTCGAAAGATGGTGATGATTTCATGTCTGTTAAAAAGAAGCCATCAATTAGGCAGGAAGAAAAGTGGTGGCTACCTTGTCCAAAAGTTCCCCCCAATGGGTTATCTGAAGATTCAAGGAAAAGGCTCCAGCAGTGTCGGGATTGTGCAAGTCAGATACTGAAAGCAGCCATGGCTATTAATAGTAATGTGCTTTCTGAGATGGAAATCCCCATTGCATACTTGGAAACCTTGCCCAAGGTATGTTCTTTATCCATGGCACTTTTACTGAATCATTTGTATGTATAACTTCTATGACTTCTTTTCATCTGTATTTCATGGCCACATATTACTTCTGTTTTGCTTCTGATGCTAGTTGATAATTATCTTTCATATTGATGAACTGTAATGGCTGGTGGTAGATGTATATCTGTTCTGAGTTACATCTGGGTAATGATGACTTTTGATCCGGCACATAGACTTGAGCTAGCATGTACAAGACTGAAAAATCTATTATAATTTTTTTGTGAGTCAATACTTAATAATGAGTTTATCCTTGGCATTCATAAAGTTATGAATTATGCAGTGAACTCCCAAAATCCCTATATATGCTCATTTTTCCTATTTAAAATTGTTGAATGGCATGCCTATTTTGCTTATGTTGTCATTGATTTATAATTCGTGATGCAGAGTGGAAAAGCTTTGCTGGGAGACATCATTTACCACTATATAACTGCTGACCGGTTTTCGCCAGAATGTCTCATTGATTGCTTAGAACTTTCATCAGAGCATCACACTCTTGAGATAGCAAATCGGATTGAAGCATATATTCATATCTGGAAGCAGAGAGAGCACAAGAAACATAATCATCGTGTTAAGTCTAGACGCTCGTCCTGGGGTGGTAAGGTCAAAGGTCTTGTTGCTGTCAATGGAAAGAACAACAGTCTAGCCCAAAGAGTGGAGACCCTTTTACAGAGCCTGAGACTAAGATTTCCTGGACTGCCTCAAACTGCACTAGATATGTCCAAAATCCAATATAATAGAGTAATTGCTTTGATCCCTCTATTGTTGATATCAATGATTTATCTGGTCTAGTAATTGTGTTAAAATAATTGTTATTAGTTATTAAAAAACTTTAGCCTGACAAGATGACATGCTTCCTTGCACATTCATCATCCAACAACTTAATTGCTCTCCCTTGCCTTACCCATTATTTACAAATCTGTCCAATTTTCATTATGTTTTTAAAAAATATACCCATATGTTCTGTTAATTATCCAGCTTTGCCCACCCTTATTCCTGTCCAATAGTCCTAGTCTTGTACTCTGTACACTCATATTTGAAGTTCTTATAAAAATCCTTAAAATTTTTGAATTTGGTATAAGTTACCCCATATTTTCAATATTTGTTATAGATATCCTTTTAATTTTGTTAAAAGTGAACACTCAATTCATGTCTTCATTTTCTTGCCCTCTCTAGAAAACTTTCATGGTTCCGCCTTTGTTGATCAATAAGGGATTAAGAGGGTTGCATTGTAAAACTTTCACGATTTTACAAACATGGAACATGATAAAGATGTGTCTCTCCCTCAATCACACTGTTCGATGAGAAAGGCTCCTTATTTAGATCATAATAGCATACTCTCTATATTGAAGTTTGTGTGATATTTCCTGCAGGATGTAGGCCAGTCAATTCTAGAGAGCTACTCAAGGGTGATGGAGAGCTTAGCATTTAACATCAAGGCCAGGATAGATGACGTCCTATATGTGGATGACGCAACAAAGCGATGTGTTGAAGCCGATTCAATCACTCATCTCAGCAGAGGCGGTTTGGGCTGTCTTCCGGTCCGGAAGCCAATATCCCCGAGCCCATTTTCTATACAGCACAGCCCTTATGGCTCTCCATTTGCAACTCCAACTTTCTGCTCCTCCACTCCTCTGATTTGTAGCCCAGGAAGAGTACCACCTGCCTCTGTGAAATTGGACAAGAAACTCCAAGCCGATTTCGATAAGGTTTGGTCATATGTTGGAAATCTGAGTTCTAGAAGAGTTTCCGGAATCACTCAGGAGTGGGATTGAGTCCTAATTTTCATTTTATTTCAAGTTGTCAGCCGTCAGTCTATAAGATAACAGGGTAGGGGATGTAGTTTTTCTTTTTTTGTGGGGGGGGGAGGGAGTTGGGAAAGGGGGTGTAAATTATAAGCAGTAGAGATTGAATGCTTTAAAAGTTTTGTTATGGTTTCCTAGGTATCAATGAAGAAAGAATAAATTCTTCACATTTTTGTGTTATTTTACTTGCTTTCCCTCCATAAGTCAATCTTAAAAAAAAAATCATTGAATTACTTACAAGATTTAATACGTAAGAAATCAGTTCCGAGACCGAAACAAATATTGATTCCATTGCCATTCTGGTCCATAGACTTGAGCAAGTATCATCTCCAATCGTCAATCTTTCAGCATCATCTAGCATCATTCCTAGAGACTCCAATGTTTCGTAAAACAGCTATATTTCTTATAGAGGACCCCTTGTTCGCAGGGATAAACTAAAATGAAGTTTACGGGACTACGATCATTAGATGCTCCTATACAAGATGCAATGAGAGAAGACTAGTGATAAAGTTATGTAAATGATGTAAATCTAATATTTGTTTGTTGCTAGTCTAAGAATATTTGATGAGTCCTAGAGACGTTAGCTGAGCTAGGTTGTCGCTACGTTTTGTGGTGATAAATGTAAATGATCTGAAATTAATATGTCCATCAAATCAAATGGATATGACCTGATTGATATATTAATTGTATGAAATCATCTTATTTGCTATGGATATTAGCAATCAAATGAGATATTCATGTAATAAAAGATATTTCAATTGTCATGTTGTTAATGTTAGGAAAATTCACCGCTGAACAGTTTGAAAAATTAAAGTTTAAATACACTTTAAATTTAAATGAATCTTTAGATAATTTTCTTATGAAATGCTAGAGAGTTAAAGTAACTTTCACACTATAAACTTCTAAATGAATAAAATAATTAAAATTAATTTAAGTTATATTTTCTTATCAACATATCTACTAACGAGAGAATTTAACTAAATATTACTAACATAACATGAAAATAAACAAAAATTGAATTAAAGTTTAAAAGACGAACGAATAAACAATACTAGTTAAAGTAAATAAATTGAAACGATAGATCTAAATCTACGACGAAATTAAAATTAATCAACCTATGATGAACCTAAATGGAATAATTTAGAAAAATATAATGAAAATTAAGAACATCTTGTCCGTCAACCACATATCAAGATCTTCACATAGGTATGAATCCAGTACACTAATTCTAATTTCGATGAACGATCTAAGGAAGGAAAGGCATGTATTCCTAGAGGAAATGAAAAAAAAAAGGTATGTGTAATATTGGACAGATCGATGATTTTGTTTGCTAGAGGATTGTGTTTTTTTTTGATAATCGAATGAATGATTTTTTTTTACCTTCTACCAACCCTACTATTTATAAACAAATTTGTAGTTCCATTCTCTTAATAAACTTGAAGTTGAACCCCACTCCCCCATTTTCAGAAACCACTTCCTACTTTGTGAGCCACGTCCACCTTTTTTGGAGGGAGATTTTGACTCTACTTTTCCGCCGAACTTGGTCACTATGATGTCTAGGTTCGTCACAACTATTTCCTTCCACTTCTCTAGAATTTATGTCGAAGCTCCCCCTTCTCCATGTATTTCGACTGGACTCTCTCTCGGTTGAGAATAAGTAAAATGAATCTGGACGGTCGAGATTGAACCTTAAGCAATCCTTGTGCAAGTTTTCATGCCCCCTCATCAATCTCGGTGATATTTTAATTCTGTAAAGGAAAATATCCTTGGCCGAATTTTGACTAAATCAAATGCTCTGTATTCGGCCGAACTCGATTAGTACTCAACCGAAACTTGTATTTAATCGGCCATTTAATTGTTCGATTTTAATCATTCAGTTTAATTACCACTAACCGGCTTGAATTTATTTCAAATTTTGAACCAATCATCTTTCTCCACGTGTTCATAAAATTCTAGCATCAACAAGTGCCCCCTTAATCTTTCTCATTAAATTCCAAAAATAATAAGGTAGAATAATAACCATGATGCTTTATGAATAATGACCTCCAATTTCGTAATTTCAATTACTTTCTTTCAAAAAATCTTAGCGAATCTGCTAAAATATTAGAAATTATCGATTTTACGTATGTGGGAAAATTTAAAGAAAAATTCAAAGAACTCTTGATGTTTCGGTAGAATTGGAGATAAGTCGGCCGAGAAATTGGTTACTTTACAATAATTTCAGCTAACTTCAAATGAAAAACTTCTTATTGGCTGACATGTTGAGTACTCTCATGATAATTTTCGGCCAGCAGACACATGAGAAGTGGCGTTGGCCGAAATTAAGATGATTCCCCTAAGGAAATTTACGGCCAAGCTCTAAGCACCATAATGAATGAAAAATCGCAGTTCATTTGCATAAGCATTTTTGGCCAAGATGGCTGAAAAACGGGTGGTCCCCCAAAGGCATTTTGGGCCAACATGGAATAAAGTGGGGTGGTCGCCCAAAGCATCATTGTCTTACTTTCCTCTCTCTATTGTCGCTTCCTTTCTAACGACTTAGTGCATGCATCATTCGCATCATTTTCTAGTGTGCCAATTCCCCATAGGAAATTGCAAATGTTTTAACCGTTGCCATAATGTGCTGGTCGATTGAGGGGGTACGGCCATCAATGGATTATGACTAATGGTTGGTTGAATTTTAGCTACTAGGTCAGCCAATTGGTTATGTGAAGTTTTGGTTGAAGGCAGCCGATAATCAAGGTAGACTTTCCTCTTGTAATATGGGTCTTGCTGGGGAGTAGCTGAAGGAATCTTTACTATCACTAGGCAGATGAAACATTTCGAGCCATTAACTCGATTATTCAGGCTATTAACTTGGGAATATTCCCTTCTATCTCTATTTAGCATTGAAGGTAGCCGAAAAAGGGTTCACGTCCATGCCCATCAGAGGGGGGTGACTCAAAGATCAACAAACCTTTCTCAATCCGCTTTTGAATGCATTTTATGAAAGAGAGACAAGCGTTCATCTGATGGCATTATGAGTTTTGGTACTTACAATAATCTTTCCCTTATACATCATCGTCTGATGGTAACTTGTGATTGGGCATGACTTTCAACTTCTTATTCTTGAGAAAGATATCGAATATCTCGCTTTCTTATGAAAGATTAAAGGAGTACGCCTTATCCTTCTCAAAGGGTAATATTTGATGGTATCCCAGCCTGTTGATTTGCTTATGGTTGGGACGACTATCATTTTGTCTCAATTGATCATCTTGACAATCCTGACTTCGAAAGCGGTCCCTTTGTAGTAGTACCTGTTGAAGCGTTTTTCCATTGGGCTTTTTCTTTTAACAGTTCCTCGTATTAGGAAGCTTTCATTGATAGCTCAAAGATATCCCAAAATTTCATCCCTTCGAACTCCTTTCGAAGCTCGATATTGTAAACCCCCAATAATTCTATACTAGGCATAGTAATGGGAAAATAGGTTTGAAGGGGTTAACGCCATCAATATGCCTTCAAAAATATGTGAAGGGGTCAACGGGGTTGAAGGCTCGATGGGTCGATGGGTCGATGGGTCGATGGGTCAACGAGGTTGATGCCTTCTATACGTGAATAGGTCTATAGGGTTGATGCCTTCAGTAAGTGAATGGGAAGAAGGGTTGACGCCCTCAGTGTGTAAAGATATCGGTCTAGATAGGGAACTTAGATGGAGAGACATTAAACCAGAGCTCAGTATGGGAAAGAAGAAGAGACTTCGATCTGGAAAAAAAGGAAGAGACCTCAGTCTGGGAAGGAAAAGTACTCGATCCAAAGGTGCTTTTAACATGTTCCATAAATGTATATATATATATATATATAAAGCCTATCAATAGTGAAATCGCCACCTCTTCACACGCAATGAAGCTAACCATCAGCATTTTTCTTTTAATGAACTTACACCTCATGCTTTGGTTGAATGCATGGTTATTAACCTAAGAATGCCATGTGTCAAAGCTAACCATCAGGAGTAGTACCCAGTCGAATGGGGTTGTGTAAGAGTCTCTTACAGTAGACACTCATCTCTTCAATAAGAAAATACGCTTCCCCTCTCTCTCGTTAGTTCAACATGCATACTCAAAAAGAAGTGAGTGATTAAGTTCATCTACAACCTAAGAACAAGGCTCGAGGAACCAATTTCTAGGTAAGAATTCTCATCTAAGTTATAAATTGGTATTTGGAACAAAATAGAATACCAAACCGAACTATAATCACCAAATCCAAATTCAAGAACTAAAGACTTAAAACAAGACATGTAGGTTCTCTCATATATTCATATTTGCCTAGGATAAGATTCATGGAGAACGTTGAAGCTTTAATGGAAGAACATTAGAGGTAGTGCCCTTCAAAATGATGTAAGACTGGGAAATTTAAGACCTTAAAATGAAGAATCATAAAACTGCAGAAGTTAAAGTGAAGGGTCGACACCTAGACACCTCCAAAATACAATGGCTCAACATACTCTATGGGTCGAAGGGGATTGACCGAGTCCACAGGGTTGACACCTCGATGCCTTCAATATGCTATGACTTCATGTACACCATGGGTCGATGGGGTTGACGAGGTTATCATAGACATACATGATTACCACGTTATCCTAGGAATAGATTTCCTTGGAAAATACAATGCATCCATTGGATGTAGAGATCGAAGGTCATGTTTAAATGGAACGATGACAAAAGATTTGAGTACACAAGGGACCCTAGAAGGCAACCTAAAAGGATGACCTCAACAATGAAAGAGAAACAATGGCTAGATAGCGGTTGGGTCGGTTATCTAGCCAACATCATGGATCAAACGATAGAAGTGAAGATTGGTCTAAAAGATGTACCAGCAATAAAGAAACTTGTGGAAGTATTTCTAAAGGAACTACCTAGTCTACCGCCATACCAAGTAATTACCTTGGGATCAAACTCATACCTAGGATGGCGCCTATATTTAAGGCACCTTATCGGATGACACTGGAAAAACTCATAGAGATGCAGACTTAGCCATAGGAGCTCCTGGAGAAAGGATATATATGACCAAGCCATTCCCTTTAGGGAGCATTGGTCTTGTTCGTAAAGAGGAAGGATGGAACGATTAAATTATATGTCAACTAAGTATTTTATATTTGTTCAATCAACAACAAGAGGAAACAACTTTCTCAAGGATCGAATTGTGATCGAGATATCATTAGCTAATAATTAAGAAGAAAGACATCAAAAAAATGACTTTTAGAACTCGATACAGACATTACGAGTTCTTGGTAATGCCATTTGGTTTGACTAATGCCCTTGCATCATTTATGGACTTGAGGAATCGAGTATTCAAGAGCCTTCTCGATAAATTGGTAATAGTATTTGTCGATGATATACTCATATATTCTAAATTCAAGGAGGAGTGTGGACACCAATTAGAAATTGTACTGCGGATGTTGAAGGAACAAAAACCCTATAGGGAATTTCAACAGGTGAGTTTCGACTAGACGAGGTGGAATTCCTCGGACATGTAGTGTTTAAGAGGGAATCTCAGTGGACCCTGCAAAGATTGAGGCCATAATGAAATGGACAACTTCTACCACGGTCACTAAGATCAGAAGCTTTCTTGCATTAGCGGGTCACTATAGAAGATTCGTAGAAGGATCTACTAGTCTCGCTAGACAACTCGCAACTCTTACTTAGAAGGAAAAAAAGTATGAGTGGACGGAAAACTGTGAATAAAACTTCCAAGAAATAAAGAATAGACGAGCTAGCACATCGACTCTTATCGTACCTACTTATGAAGCATATTTTACGACCTACAACAACGCATCAAGGAGTGGCCTGGGGGCAGTTTTGATGCAAGATGAAAAAGTAGTAACCTACGGATTGAGACAACTAAAGAATCAAGAGAGGAACTATTTGACTCATGATCTGGAATTAGCAACGGTTGTGGTTTCCTTAAAAATGTGGCGACGCTATCCCTATAGGGCCCACGATATGATATTTATGGATTACAAGAGTCTTCAGTACATCTCCACTCAGGAAGAACTCAATATGAGACAAAGGAGATGGCTGGAATTAGTAAAAGATCATAATTGTAAGATCCTATATCACCTTGGAAAGACAAACAAAGTTACTGATGCATTAAGTTGCGTGATTGTGGCAACATTGATAGCAAGTAATGCCTTGCCTGAAAGAGTGCAGAATAAAATCTAGGAGTGGAGTTTGGAAAAAAAAAAAAAATCGGTAGTAACCCTACAACCGACCATTTTCGATAAGATGAATGATTCACAAGGAGATGACCCAAACTTATGGAGGATTAAAGAAGAAGTCAAAGAAGGGAGAAATTAGGAGTTTAATCTCTCCTGACAGGATCCTTAATTATAGAAGAAGAATATGCATTCCCAATGACGAGTGAGTAAGATGTCAAATTCTATCATAAGCACCAAAAGCCCCATATTCTATACATCCAGGAGCAAGTAAGATGTATAAGAACTTAAAGGAGCACTTCTGGTGCACAAGAATGAAGAAGAACATTGTTGAATTTGTAGAAAAGTACCTGACTTGTCAGCAAGTCAAGACCAAGCATTAGCGTCCAGCAGGGAAGTTGTAGATAAATGAGATTCCAGAATGAAAATGGGAGCAAATCATTATGGATGTCGTAGTAGGACTCCCTAAATAGACTAAGAGACAAGACAAAATCTTAGAAATTACTGACAGATTGACCAACTTAGCACACGTCCTACCAATAAGAAGCACATATTCAATAGAACAAGTGACAGAACTATATGTGAATAAAATGGTATGATTACATGGAGTGCAATGTTTAATAATTTCATACCGTGATAGTAGATTTACACCTACTTTTGGGGAGGCATGCAATAAGTGATGAGAATGAAGCTTAAGTTTAGCACAACTTTCCACCCCAAATGGATGGTCAGTCAGAGAGGACTATCCAGACGTTAGGAGGACATGCTTCGAGCGTGTGTCTTGGATTTTAAAGGAGCTCGGAATAAGTATCTACCTTTAATAGAATTCTCCTACAGTAATAATTCCAATCGTCCATTAAAATGGCACCGTATGAAGCGTTGTATTGGAGAAAGTATAGGTCTTTAGTTCACTAGCATGTAATAGGAGAAGGGAGGCTCATGAAATCTAACTTCATGAAAGTTACCATTGAAGCAGTTAAGAAAATAAAATAAAGAATGGAAAATGCTCTTAGCCGACAAAAGAGCTATGCAGATAAAAGGCGTAGATTTTTAGAGTTTCGAATTGAAGACCCTATCTTTTTGAAAGTTTTACCTATGAAAGGCTTAATGCAGTTTGGAAATAAGGGAAAATTGAGCCCACGACACCTCGGACTATACGAAATATTAGAACATATGGGAAAAGTTGCTTATAAGCTCGCCTTGCCACCAGTGATGTCCTTAGTACACAATGTGGTCTACATCTATATGTTGAAGAAATACATATCTAATCCCTCCCACATACTAGAACAGGAACCTATTCAAGTCCAGGAAGATTTATCATTTGAAGAAAGGCCAGTGCAAATCCTAGACTACAAGGAGAAGATACTAAGGAATAAGAGTGTAACCCTTGTTAAGGTGCTATGGCAAAGTCATAAAATAGAAAAAGCTACATGGGAAGGAGAGGATGATATGAAGAAAAAGTATGTGGAATTATTTTAATTCCAAGGACTTAGGGGGTAATTATATAATATGCACGAGTAATTAATACATAAATTACTGCACTCATAGGCTGACATATAATGCATGATGTTTGTGAAAAATAGATTTGGCTATGCCATTGTTATGACACATGAAAGGTGTGAATCGTTGTTTTCATTGCTAAGTAGTACAATTTACAAAACAAAAATAAGAAGTAGAAATGAAATAGAGACGGGGTTAAGCCCTTAACCTAGAATTCAAGTTCAATTTGATTGAACCTATAGCAGTCAATTCAATGTCCTCCAAAAGGCTCTCTAATTGAACATGAGCTCATCCCCATAGATTAAATGATCAAAATATGATAACGATCAAGCTAGACTTGACGGTGGTAAGGGTACCATGTAAGAAGTCCCTAAGTGAAAGAATTCGATGGTGGTAGCATGGGTAACCTAATTCCCGGAGAAATAGCTGGAAAGTAAGATGACATATATGACACTGAAAATAAATGATCAGGATATGATAGCTATGAACCTTAGACTTGACGGTGATGAGGGTATCATGTAAGAAGTCTTGAAGTAGAAATACTTGAAGGTGGTAACATGAGTAACCCGAATTCCTGAAGATATAGTCTTGAATTAAGGATATATGCTCCTTATGGGGTAAGGAAAATATGGAAAGTGATCCTCCCAGCACAAAATAATTACAAAAACTATGGATGAGATTATAGTGATCTCAAACTATTTAAGAAGTATCGAGATTAAACTGTAACATTAACAAATTTTGAGGATGAAATTTTTGTAAGGAGGGGAGAATGTAAACCTCCAATAATTTATACTAGGCATAGTAATGGGAAAATAAGTTTGAAGGGGTTAACGCTGTCAATATGCTTTCAAAAGTATGTGAAGGGGTCGAAGGCTCGATAGGTCAATGGGTCTACGGCGTCGATGCCTTCCATACGTGAATAGGTCCACAGGGTTGATGCCTTCAGTAAGCGAATGGGCCGAGGTCGATGCCCTCAGTGCAAAGATCTCGGTCAGGATCAAGAATTAAGACAAAGAGACATTAAACTAGACCTCGGTCTGGGAAGAAAAAGTACTCGATCCGAAGGTGCTTTTAACATGTTCCGTAGATATATATATATATATATATATATATATATATATATATATATATAAAGCCTATCAATAGTGAAATTACCACTACTTCACTAGTAGTGATTATGCAGTAGTTCTCTTTTAACAAATTTACACCTCATGCTTTGGTTAAATACACGGTCGACCTAAGAACGCCATGTGTCAAAGCCAACCATCAAGAGTAATACCCAGTTGAACGGGGTCGTGTAAGAGTCTCTTACAGTAGACACTCATCTCTTCAATAAGAAAATATGCTTCCCCTCTCTCTCGTTAGTTCACTGTGCATACTAAAAAAGAAGCAAGTGATTAAGTTTTATTTACAAGCCAAGAAAAAGGCTTGCAGAGCCAGTTTCTAGGTAAGAATTCTCATCCAAGTTGTAAATTGGTATTTGAACAAAATAGAATACCAAACCGAACTATAATCACCGAATCCAAATTCTAGAAGTAAAGATTTAAAACAAAGACGTGTAGGTTCTCTTAGATATTCATGTTTGACCAAGATAAGATTCATGGAGAACCTTGAAGCTTTAATGGAAGAACACTAGAGGTAATACCCTTCAAAATGATGTAAGACTGGGAAATTTAAGACCTTAGAATGAAGAATTATAAAAATGCAGAAGTTAAAGTGAAGGGTTGATGAGGTCGAAGGAGGGTCAACACCTAGACACCTCCAAAATACAATGGCTCAATGTACTCTATGCGGTGAAGGGGGTTGACTGGGTTCATAGGGTCTACACCTCGACACCTCGACACCTTCAATATGCTATGACTCCATGTACTCCACGGGTCGACACCTTGACACCTTCAATACATTGTGACTCCATAGGTCGACGGGGTCTATAGGTCTCTAGGTCAATGCTTGTTGTACCAGCCATTCTTAAACACGAAATGAATTTTTAAGGGGCACTTTTGCGAATCTTGAGCTGAAACGTTTAGAGAACATTAATGAGATGTTCATGAAGAATATCTTCAAAAATTTAGAATGTTTTAGAATATGGAAAATGAAATAATTATGAGCTAAAGATGGTTATAAGCCTCCCATAGGAGACATAAATAAGGGGGAACAAATAATACTAAATTAATCTACTAAAGGGATAATAAGAGAAGAGTTGGAACTAGATTCATAAAAATGAATGAGAAATGTCTATTAAGACAAGTTAACTAAATAGAAAAGCTTACGGAAAGTTAGGCTTTAATTAAGTTAAATTTTTGATAGTGTAGGCAAACAACGGACCCAGTGTTTGTAAAGTACCAAATCCTTAAGGAAAAGCACAAAATCCAGGTAAGTTCAAATTTCACCCAACATGGAAAGTGTTTTGAAACCTGATGAGTCGTTTTAATTGCTTGGTTGCTCATGCATGAATTGAATTGTAGTTATGAAATGATTGATTTTGATGAGTGCTAAAATTGTTATTGTTGTAAAAAGGTCTTGAAGAACATATGCACTCATGAGCATCATGCTAGGTTACCTCATATTTCATGTTAACAAATATAAAGGTACATGAAGATAGAAAGAAATGAGATAAACTAAGATGTGTTGTACCATGGTTACCTTAAAGAACGGGCCGAGGCCCAAAAAAAAGGGGATTATGATAGGTTATGTTCAAGCATGTCAAGGCATGAAAGAACCATGGTTAAGTTCGGATCGGGTCGCTCCCCTGACTTTTTATTGGTCGAGTGCTCAACTGGTACGTATGCAGGGCCGAATAAAATAAAAAGTAAGTATAAAAAAGAGTAAGAAAGATGCATGTAAAAGTCTTATGAATAGTATGAGTACAATAGTATCATATGTTACATTCCTCATGTATCACATGCATTCACAACTATTTTGTGAGATATATTTGTACTTGCTGAGCAAAAGCTCACGTCTTACGTCCCATGTTGTAGATACTAAGGGTAAGTAAATAATTTAGTTACCTTGACATGATTGCCCAGGATTGAAGCAACGCTGTAAACTTCCGCTTTGAAATTTTAAAAAGTAGTAGTCACAAATATTTTGTGCATTGTAAATATTTGGGCAATGTTTTGAGAACCCTTTTAGAAGTGTTTTAAGAGCTCATGGTCGACATGTGCCCAAAGAATAATAGTATGTAAGACCTATTTTCCTCCATATGATAGATTTTTCAACGAAGCAAGAAACCCTGTTTATAAAGAAAATTTTAAAAGGATCCTTTGAATTAAGTCCTTAGTAGGATAAAAGAAGAAAAACAAATTACTCTAATTTTAAGAGGAACAATTTAGATATGTAATGGTTCGAACAGCATGCGTCGCTATAGATATCAAGTCCATTCATGGCTAATCTTAAGAACTCGAGTTCTGGAAGAGTGATGTAGCATCATTTACATTGTTGCTTGAACCGAACGAGATGCACATCAGTTGATTCTCCCATCCATTGATACAAGCAAGATAATCGGCCATTTTCACCTTTGGTTGGACTCACAAAAATTGAGTGTGGAAATACTGCTCCATATTTTGCTAAGTCCAGATAGGGTTACGCGACAATAATGTATACCATGCGAAAGTCTGCCTAATAAGGAAATTTGCAAAAAGTCGAAGCCAGAGTCAATTGTTAGCACCAACTTCTTTATTGTGTGTGACTATCGACTGAATCATATATTAGTTTGAGAAAAGGCTAAAATCAAGAACCTAATAGCCACAAGGGAATGAATCTTGGTCGACTTCATCAGGTAAAGATTATGGAACACTTGACGCGATGGTTCAGGGGCGACTAAGCTAAACATCTCTTAGATGATATTACAAATTAGATCCCTATAAACTATCGGTGGGCCGGTCAACCTCTACTATGTGGAGATGAAGATTGTTAAGGGATTCAGGGCTCGCCATCCATGGGAAGATTCCTTGGTAGCATGTTGGTAAAATGAGTTGTTGGAAGCCCCATAGGTGGCGACTGATTTAGCGGACATACTGGGAATCCATCATTGGAAAACCCATCATCGTATCTCCTCGATTAAGGAGGTGGCACCTACTTTAATTCAAAGGTTGGCCCATTAGCCGGTAAGGGATATTCAGGCAGCCAAATGATCGAGCGGCCGATATAGGATAGCCACTGAAATCTCTCATTGATCCGCTTGTGTCCCTAAAGGACCGCCGACCTCAAACAAGGGCGACCGGATTTGGCCGTCCATCTGCCCCCACGATAGTCCCATTGCGGTGGTGGGAAAAATGACATGATTGGCTGTAGATATTAGCTTATCCATTCTAAACGGTGAAGAAAGTAGGCCGTTGTACTCTTTGATCATCTTTCGCCCACTTCCAGCAGTTTAATAAGTTGGGTCATTAGTAAGTCTGATGGATTGGACTGTTGCACCTCTGGCTGAATAGAAATTTGGTTGGCACGTATCCCCAGGGTTAAGGCAACTTCTTCCTTCAGCTGCCTCTAGATATTCTCAAGAGGCGGCATCGAGGGTGGAGCTATCAAATCTAATTGAGTCTAGCCGATATTTAGATTATTGGCCAGATGAGGCGATAGAGGATGCCTCGACAAGAGATCTTGACCATAACTCTATAATCATCACACCATTATATTTTAGTAAACGATTAGCAATTCACCATAGAAATTCCCACTAGATGTGTCAATTTATTGATGCCGGGAAAATCTATTGCGGAAAAACTCGAAAAATAAAATAAAAAATGTTTTAAAATTTGAGTGAGCTTTAAGGGAATTTACTTTTGAAAAACAATTCACTAAGGAATGCGGGCATGTTAGAAAGTTGAAGTATCTTTCACGCTATAAAATAAAGTAAAATAAAAGAAATATATACTAAGGAAATTAATTTAACTTATAAATGGATGAAAGTATTAAAACTAATCTAGGTTCCACTTTATTTTTGACGTATCTAGTAACGAGAGAATAAGTAAAGAACATTGGTTAAAGTAAAGAAATTAAAACGAAAAGTAAAGAACACTGGTTAAAGTAAAGAAATTGAAACGATAGATTTAAATCTTCAACAAGAAATTAAAATTAATCTAACTCTAGTCTACGATCAACTTAAATGGAATAATTTAGAACAACATAATGAAAATTAAAAACCTCTTGGCCGTGAATGACACTAAAGATCTTCACTTTGGTGTGAACCCGGTGCACTAATTCTAGTTCCCAAAAGTGTATTTAAGGAAAGGCATGTATTTCCGAAGGAAATGAAAAAAAAAGATAAGTATAGCATTGGACGGATTAAGAATTTGTTTGCCAGAGCAATGAGTTTTTGGTTTGATGATCGAATTGATGATTTTTATGCCTTCCACCAATCTTACTATTTATAAGAAAATTTGTAGTGGCATTCTCATAATGAATGTGAGGTCGAATTCTAAGTCGTAATCTTTTCACACATCTCGAGGCAAAATCCGTTTTCGAAAAATTGACTTGAGACATCCGGACCAAAAGCAAACTACTAGGATCAAAGTCTTGATTCTATGTATTACATACATAGAATATTAGGTATTTTAGAATTTCTAATCTAACAACTTAGACTATGAATCCAAAAATGAAAAATGACGAAGAGAGTTATACCTAGCCGACAATCTCCTCCAAATTTCCGATGGAATTTCACCCTTAACTCTCCTTGCCACTATCGTCACCATAGCAGGCCGCCGTCGGAGCATGGCACCCCCACTTATGTCGGATCATTACTATCGTCCAGTCATTATCCTTGATTCACATGGTCAAAAACTCGAGTGAAGGATTCAAAGTGATTTGATTTAGTTGAATCAACAAAAGAAGAGTAATCCTTGTACAAGGTTACTATTCAAGCCTTATGAGAGTTAACGAGAGTTATTACGTCACGAAAGATTGGCACATACTTAAGATAATTAATGATCATCAGTGGTAATTAATGAGGTAACTGATACAAATAGTATAAATAGAGTCCCATAATCTCAAAGATAGGTACACTCACAATCTCATTGAAATCTCCATTTTACAGTACTCTAATATTCTAACTTAATCATCATAGAGGTATCGTGGGACATAATCCCGGTGATCCTAGTAGGGGCCAACAAGGAAACATTTAAACAAACGAACAAAAGGTTTGGAACAATATTCGCATTTAAAAATCCCAATGGTTGGTTTGAGTAGAAAGGGAACCTTATAGTTTAAAAAAAGAAAAAGAAAAAAAATAGTATCAAGCTCCAAGTCCATAGTTAAAAAAAAAAATATAAAATAGTAAATCAATCTACATCTCGGGTCGGCTCCCGCATGATCTGTTTAGTATCGGTAGCCTCATCATCAGCTCCATTATCATTGCCTTCATCATCGTACCTAGCCTCAGCAAGGGAGAACTTCAAGCTGAGAAAAAACCCTCATCACTGCCTTCCTCATCATCACTGCCCTCGAGCCGAGAAAAAACCCTCCTGAAGTTCAAGCTCTTTGCTCTCAAATTCTTCAGACTTAGCATCTTCTTGACACTTCTCATCTCGTCCAGCCATTGTTAGGCAAACTGATGCCCCCTCAGCCCTACCATACCTCAGCCTCAGTTATCATCTCCCATCGGTACTCTATGTCGGTAAACTCTACCGATGATGCCCAACCTCGGTGTCCGAGGCTGCCCAGTTGAGGCTGTCCCAAAATCGGGCATAATAGTTAGCCCCTTGACATGCAACCCCATTTTGTATGGGTTACGTGGCATTCTGACCTTTATTCTAGCTGAGAAGCTCTTGCGCTCCTTACCGACCCCCATTAGTAACGAGGGATGTGAAAGGACGCACGTCGATGTCTTAAATGCTCCTCAATTCATGCTTGTTGTTATCCGGGATGACCTCTAGGGATATGACACGTGTAACATGCCAACTGCCACATGCAACTGTCACATCCGTTCTCCTTTCCTCTTCCCTTTAATAGACGCTCTTCCGCCATTTTCACTTCACTCTAAGCTTTCTTAGTTTCTCAAACTCCAGCGTTCTCTCCCAGCCTCTCTGGTTTTTGCGAAATGTGTTGCCTCTCACCGTCACTTCCACCACCGTGAACCACCTTCTGAATCAACTGCTCCACTAACTATGTATGATAGAGCAAGTAAGCTTTCTCCTCCTTCTGCATTTTCTTCCTTTTCTATGAGTTTTCGATTTTTCTTCCATTGTTCTTCCTTTTATATGAATTTTCTTCATATGAATCTTGTCCCACCTTAATATTTCTTTGAAATAATGAATTTTGATAGGAAATAGACATAGGAACTGACCAAGTAGGTGTTTGCCTTTTTTCTGACGCACAGAGTTTTGATCTTTTTCCTTACAAATTTTACACTCTTCCTTGACCCTAGTACCATGCTTAGTCACCCTACTCCTCAATATTTCACAACACTTAGGCATTTTTCTCATTGTTGACTGACATTAAGATAACCTTCAGTCATCCTCCTCCTCAAAGCTTCCCAACACTTAGACAAATTCTAGTCTTATTAGTTGACCTTAGGATCATCCCACGTTATTTAGGATAGGGCATCAACAACTACGAACACCCAACCTGAGGCTGACCCATTCCCTTACTCATGGTCAGGTAGGTACCTTTGAGATGGATAGGCCCAGGAAGGTCTGGCCTAAACTGAAGAAGAAAACCAAGGGGGCAACTCAGCCTAGCTCTAATCATTACAAAGAGGTCATTTCCAACTTCAATGAGGACAATCGTTTCCATATCCTTGCCAAATATAATGTCCTGTCATGTATCAACATTCATGCACCTGAAGAGCACAAGCGAATATCAATTGTGGGCATGGACGGTTCAGCAGACTGGAGTCTACATGGACATGTTTTTCTGGGATTTTAGGATACCCCTCCACCCCGTCATTCAGTCACTACTTTACACCTAGGGACTACCCCTGTGTCAGTTAGTTCCCAACTCATAGAGGAATGTGTTGGGGCTATTCGTGCTGTACTATGAGGAGACTAGGCATGCTTCCCAAAGCAGCTTCTTCCACTCCTTGATCAGTCTAAGCTAGACCAATCAAGGATGGTACTACACCACACTGAAGAAAGGAAAACCCATAACGGGGCTCCCTCAGGCTAACGAATTTTAGAAAGAGAAGTATTGCCATGACTCTATATGCACTGAAGTATCAAGAGAAGTACACACCAAAGATAAAGATACTACTCTCTGAGATGGATGAGAAGTAACATTAGTTTAGTTGCTTGATACTAAGGCCCTATCGCGTGCTCAGATCATCTTTATAATGGGAGCCAAATAAGAGCTTTAAGTGAGTGATGTCGAGCCTCTATTGGGTGCTCAGGTCTTCATTACCTTGGTGCCAAATAAGAACTCTAAGTTATTAAAGTTGAGCCCCTGTCAGGTACTTGGGTCTTCATTACCTTGGGTGCCAAATAAGCACTCCAAGTTATTGATGCTGAGCTCCTATCGGGTGCTTAAGTCTTCTTTATACTGGGTCCCAAATAAGCACTCTAAGTTATTGATGCTGAGCCCCTGTCGGGTATTTAGGTCTTCATTACCTTGGGTCCCAAATAAGTACTCCAAGTTGTTGATACCGAGCTCTTGTTAGGTGCTCAGATCTTCATTACATTAGGTGCTAAATAAGCACTTTAAGTTTTGGTGTTTTTCTAGGGTAGTTGCTAACAAACATATTCTCATTCATTTAGTAAGGTATTTAATCGCCTTTCAATTGAACAAAATTATCAGTAATATAAGCATTATATTAGTCATCACCTTCTTCCACATTTTCTTTAGGGTAAACCTTGAGGTTTTCTGAGTTCTATGGATGCGAGAGCTCTTTCCCCGCTTGATTTTGTAGTCTATATGTTCCTGGTCTGAGCTCATGTACAACCTTATAGGGTCCCTCCCAGTTCAGCTTTAAAGGACCCTTATATAGGGGGTTAACAATCTTTTTGAAAACTAGATCACCCACACGAATCGGTTGAGGCTTTACTCTCTTATTCTAATGACGCTCTATCCTTCTTTTCAGTGTCTCTTCTCTGATCCGGGCTTCCTCCCTTGTTTCCTGAAGCAAATAGGGGGCCTCTGCCAGAGCTACATTGTTATCTTGCTTGATGAAGGACAACCTTTTATATGAAGGTAGGCTTATCTTTGATTGCACCATTACTTCAGTCCCGAAGGTGAGGCTAAAAAGGGTTTCCCCCATTGCACTATGAGGAGTGGTGCAAATAGGACAAAGTACCGAGGGAAGCTGATCAGACCATCTTTTTCCCTCCTCCTCCAACCTCTTTTTCAACCTTCTTAACTACTTCAACCTAGCCATTTACCTTAGGATGATAGGGTGAGAAAGTGAAATGCACAATCTTCATATCGGTGCAAAACTCTCTGAATTTTGAATTTTGGATTATTACATTGTCTGCCGTTATCTGTCACGATGCTCTATGGTACCCGAATCTACAAACGATGTTCTTCCATACAAACTTAATTATTGCTGCCTCAATGATCATTGTCAGGGGCTCGACCTCAATCTACTTTGTGAAGTAGTCAATGGCTACTATAGTATATATCCTCTACTTTGCACCATGCACTAGTGGTCCAATGAGATCCATCCCCCACCTTGCAAATGGCCAGGGGTTGCTGAATGAGGTTAACTCCACATGGGGTTTTCTAGGAATAATGGTATGAACGTTATAGCTCAGACACCCTTTGCTATAATGCATGGCGTCCCTCCTCATGGTGGGCCAGAAGTACCTCTGCCTCATTAGCTTCAACACCAGTGTTTGCCCAACTAAGTGACTTTCACACTCCCTCATGAATTTCTCTCAACAATAGCTCCTTTTCATTTTCTGAGACACACTTCATCATTGGCTATGAATACCCTCTTCGAAAGAACACGTCCCCCATCATGACACACCTAGAATCTTGAGACTTGACTCTTATAGCCTCCTTCTTAAATGAGGGTAACTCCCCCTCTACCAAATACTTCTTTATAGATCTTATTCCCTCATCCTCCAATGTCATCACATTAGTTTATGTGGAGATACTGGGCACATCAGGATATCTCCTCAAGGATTTGGTAGGGAGGTCTGCGTGTGGAATTGTTGCCATTTTCGTTAGTGCATGCTAATCAGCGTTCACACCTCTTGGGACATGCTTTATTTCGTAATTATTGAATCGTTTTGACACTACCTCGACCATTTTCTATTAGGCACTTATCTTTTCAAACTTCACCTCAAACTCTCCACGCACTTGTGAGACCACTACCTATGAATCGTTGGATATGCTGATCCGCTCAGCCTCTACCTCCCTTGCATGAGTATTGGAAACAGGCTATAGCACTTACTCCCGGTAATTATATTGAAGCACAGAATTGGTTGAAGATCACAAGGCGTTTCGAATAAGAAAACTCTGTTTATTTTTTATTTATTTTAATTTCATAAAAATAAAAAAAAGATAAAAAAAAAGAAAAGATTTCTTTTATATTAAATTTATATTTACTATAAATATAAATTTTCATTTATTTAGTATTTTTTCTAGTCTTATTTAGAATTAGAAATTTTGATATTGTTATATTTGTCTATTATATCTATTTGTTAGAATTCTATATTTTTTCAAACATGCCAAGAGTGCTTCATACTTAGCCTCATTATTCAAAGCATTGAAGCGAAACCTGAGTGTGTATTCAATCTTCCTTCCTTCAGGAGAGATGAGGATCAACCTAGATCCATAACCTTCTTTGTTCACCGCCCCATCTACCTACAATGTCCAATAGGGTGGGAAAAGCTCCTTCTCAGTTCTAGCGCCGGTTTCCTCCTTCGGCCTCACTCATTACTTTACTAGTGTAATACACTTGTATTTGCTTCCCATCTTCCTCCATTAATATTGAACTCACTACCACTTTATTTATTGCTATATAAAGGCTCAATTCTTCCCTCACCTTTGGCTTATTTAATATGGGAATGGATGTTAAGTACCTCTTCAGCTCCTCGAAAGCCCTATCACAATCTTTAGTCCATCCCTTTGTATTAGAGCACTTCAGCAATTTAAAGAATGGGAGGCACTTATCAGCCAAACGACTCATGAAATGGCTCAGTGCAGCCATTATGCCGTTAGGTCTTGTATCTCCTTCTTCGTTTGTGGGGCTTTCAGACTGATGATGACATGTACCTTCTCATGATTAGTCCCCTTTTGGTGCCCAATCCTACCACAAACGCACATTTATTGAGGTTTAGCTTCTATCCATATTCTCTCATTACTCTAAATACCTCATTTTAAATGCCCAGAGTGATCCCTCTTCATTACACTTTTCACCAGAATGTCATCCACATACACCTCCATCATCTTCCACAGTTGCTTCCAGAACATGCCGTTCACCAGCCTCTAGAATGTCGCTCCAGCGTTCTTCAACCCAAAAGGCATTACATTGTAATAGTAAGTACCTTTCTTGGTTATGAAAGAAGTCTTCTCCTAATTCATAGTTCATAGTTTCACCTGGTGATACCTCAAATAAACGTCCATGAAGCTCAACAACTCATGCCCTATTGTGGCATCTACCATCAGATCTATGTTGGGCAAGGGGTAGTTGTCCTTGGAGCAGGCAGCCTTTAAGTTTTTGAAGTCCACTCATAACCTCCATTTTCCCCCTCCTTTGGACACCAAGACCACATTCGAGAGCCACTCTAAGTACTGGACCTCCCGAATCACTCTCACTGCTCGTAACTTCCTTACCTCTTTAATTGCAGCCCTATTTCTCTCCTCATTGAACTCCTTCTCTACTTTACTGGCCTTTCTCCTGGTCTGACGTCGAGCTTATGTACTATGCATCCTCTTTAATGCTTGTCACCTCAGAAGTTTCCCAAGTAAACACATCTAGATTTTGCTCCAAGGTCTGAACGATACTCTTCATATCAGTCTTTGTCAGCCCGATTCCTATCCTTAGTTTTCTCCCATTGGAAAATTCAATATGCGGAAGGGCCTCTGTTGAGGAGACTCTTAGCTTCCTTCCCCTATCTTCCTCCCTCTTTACTTAATCTTCAGCCTTTTTACAATCTTCCTTGTCAAATGGTTGCTCACTATCTACCATATGGACCTCTATGGTTGGGCTGACACCAACTTCTCTAAGTGATGTCAGATAACACATTCTTGAGCTTTCCTAGTTTCTTTTTACAATTCCCACTTCTCCCTCAGTGGGGAACTTCACACTAGGTACCTGGTCGAAATGATATCCCCTAGGGAGTTAATAGAGAGATGCCCCAGGAAGATATTATACCCGGATAAGAAGTTGACATTTATGAAGTTTACCATGACTGTAGAACTTTGGGATCCCTCGCCTATAGTTATTTGTAAGTTTATCATTCCCTCTGGATACAAAGACTTCCTTGAGAAACCCGTCAGTGGAGTATTATCAAGCTTCACGTTCACATTGTTAATGCCCATCTTTCTGAAGGTTGATAAAGACAAAACATCCAACGCACTTCCCAAGTCAACCAGAACTCGGTGTATCAGAGTAGTTGAGAGATTTGCTGAGATGACAAGGGTACCATTGTGGAGGTATATAACCCCTTCCTCATCCAAGTGATTGAAAGTGATTTCTACTGATCCCTTATTCCGAAGGGTCACTGAAACAGAGAACACTTCAGCCTGTGTTAGGCTCCTTAGCCATTTACTTCTCTACTGACCCGAGTCTCCCCCCTCAGGTCCTCCCAGAGTTACGTGAATCTCCCCTACTACATTCAGATGCCCAAGGTTATTTTCCTAACAATCATCTTCCATGCCCTCTCTCCTATCATTCTTTCTTCCTCCAATCTGGTTTCCCCTCCTTGCTTTATTTACATACTCTCTTAGACGTCTTTCTTGGGTCAGCTTTCAATCTCCCTCTTTAGATGCAAACAATTTTCTATCTTATATTCGTGATCTGCGTGATATCTATAATAAACCCTTCAATCTTGCTAGGTCCGGGCACTTTTGAGCGGCTTAGGAGCTGTAAATAAGTTATGATTTCTATAGCAGTTGTATATCACGTCAATTCCGTCTACGAGAGGTGTAAAAGTGTCCTTGAAGAGGGGCACCGTTATTTTCTCCTCCGAGTTTTTTCTTTAATCTTTTTTCCTCTTTCTATCATGACTCCATTCATCATTTCCCATCAGTTCCTTTCTTTTCCTTTTTCCATCAAGCCCCTTACTATTGTCCCCCTTTTCTCGTTAACTCCTTAACTAAGTTATGTGGATCTCATCAGCTACTCTTATCCTCTTTGCCTCTAGTAAAGCATCAGCATATGAACCAAAATGCTTCTTTTTGGAAAGGCTGATAAGCTTCTTGTCCATCATACCCTCTAAGAAAGCATGCAGAACCCCTATGTCTCCGAGTCGGTTTACATTATTTGAAACTCGGTTGAACCTTTCTACATAGTCAAACAAAGTTTCTCCTAGGCTCTGCCTTATAGTATAAGGACTTATGAGGGGAAGTTTTGTGTTAGCCACCCCCCAAAAATTCGACATGAACAACTTCTTCAGCTCGTCGAATGAGTCAATAGGGCCTAGCACGAGAGACCTATACCAATCACTAGCTGAATTTGTCAGCGTGATATGAAAAATTAGCACATCAACTCATCCGACATGGCATTCATCCTCATGCAAGTTTTGTATGAGTTGATGTGGTCCTAGGGATCCTTTGTCTTATCGTACATCATGGTTAGAGCCCTTAACTTCTTTGGCAATTGCACATTCTAGATTCTCTTAGTAAAAAGACTCTTCGGCTTGTCCATACACAATGTGGTGCCCTTTACTACTGCCTCCAACTCCTTCATTCTCTTTGTCAGTTATTGGATGACTTTTATTTGTCCTAATGGTAGCTCAGTTCCTTTCATAGGAAGCCGCGTGTCCTTTAACACTTGTGAGGGGTTCATATTCTAAGCAGTATCTATTGAATCTCCTAGCTCTCCCATTACCACTGCGGTCCTCAAGCAAGATGTTGCATCATCCTCCTCAAAGCAGGGTCCCCTACCCGAACCCTGGTGTTCTCCCAAAGGAGGGCGTACGCCCCTACTTTGTGGTTCCTCTCTTCCCTCCGACCTTTTTTCTACCCTTATTTCTATAATTCTTGCTTCTATGGAACGTTCCACCACTTGGCTCATTCTTTCCACTAGGGGAGGGAGAACTCCTCTTCCTCTACCTCTCTCTCTTCCATTTCACTCTCTCAAATCTGCTATTCTCCCATATTTTCCATCTTGTATCCTTCTTTTAGTCAGGTTCTCGATCTATTGAAACTTTGAAAGCAAAGAAAATCGTCCCCACAGTCGATGCCAAACTATTGGTGTAGATTTCCGTCTATAATGACAGGTTCTACAGCCCACAGTATGTCTCAAGATCGTTTCCTGCACACAATAGCAAATTACAGCCAGGGTGGTGGTCGGCCAACCTAGCTCCAATGCTCTAATCAGTTTTGTAGAGGGATAAGTATAGAGTATTACGTGTGTCTGCTATTCTCTTAAGAAATTTGCATTACATATTATTGTTAAGTCATTTGATTTTTATACCTTGTTTAAGTTGGGAGGCAACATACAACTTTATAAGTGTCACACTCCCATTGCTCAGTGCTCAGATCATCCCCTGGTCCATGATTGGTGTTAGTGCCCTGCAGTCTGACACAGTAGGGATCTGCTCCCCACTCACTTGTCCCCCTAGGTAGCAAGGTGCCGCCCTAGTCTCACATCTTCTAGGGCGCCTCAACGTACAACAACGCCATTTCTGTCTAACACGCTAGGGACATTGTCTCCACTCATGTATGGTTACTTTCAACCTGTCCGCTCGTTCAGTGTCTCCATACCAACAACTAAGCTGAGCGAGGAAATACCTCGCTCAGTATCAGCGTCTTCTTGAAACTTCTTATCTCGTCCAACCATTGTTAGGCAGACTGATGCCACCTTATCCCTGACAAACCTCAACCTCAGTTATCTTCTTCCCTTAGCACTTTATTTATGTAATCTCTGTTGATGATGCCCAACCTTGATTTCCAAGGCTGCCCAGCTGAGGCTATCCTAGAATCGAGCATAACAGACGTAAAAAGGCAGGCCTTAAAAAAAAAGAGAATACTTTTAAAGCTCTGGATAAGGATGCCTTAATAAAAGGTCAATGCCCTATAGACTCACTAGGAAGAGGGTCGTGTGTAAGCTCTTGTCTGTTTGAACCTATAGTTGCCTTCTTCCCAGCTTTTTTCATCGCCCTCGATGCCTTCTTAAAAGCATTCTCTTAAGAAATTTCCTTAGCAAGGCATTCTGTCGCTTCAGGATCCATCTTTAAGATAAAAATGAAGGGTTAGTACTTAGCCTGTGTATGAAAGAACATAATGCATTTAGATACCTAAGAGACCACCTTGACATCTAAAGGGAGGTCACCCTCTATAAGGCCAGAGGCCTTAAGTTTGGCACTTGATAGGAGATATTCCCAATGCCTCGCTAATGGGGGTAAGGCCTTGATTTTTCCTAAAACCTCTAACTCCGGGCTCAAGGGAGATCTTATTGAATTTAACACCTAGTATATAAAGAAAAGTGGGTACATGAGACTTTTCCAAGCCCTACTGATGATGAATCAATCTTCTTTCCAGTCCTTGTCAGAGGTGGGAAGATCTACAAAGAACATAAACTCCTAATATTTTTCTCTCAAGGCATTATGGGTAGTTGACCTGGTGTGATATTGAGACCATCTAAAACTCCTTGAATATAAGGATGAAGTGGGAGTCTAAGGCCGAATTTATACAGCTAGGCATACAAAACTACTTCATAAGAGCTCCCAATATCTTTTAACTTCTCAAATGGATTGGGTAACGTAATTTCTACACCCCGGGATATGTCAGAAGTGGTTTGAAGATCACGTAATTTCACCTTGGTCATATCAAAGGTGACCTTGTCCAAAGATCTAATTCGACTATTTTGTTCAAATCTCTTCTCATCTACAGATGGACCGACCTCAACCTCATTCCTACCCTCACCTAAATCTACATCAACACTATTTTCACTTTCGTTAATAGGTCAATTACTATGATACACATGGCTAATGCAGAAGAAGGGTAAAAACTATTATCTATTTCCTTTCATGAGTTAGACATAGTCTGAAACTTGTAAACCTATGTTAATGTTTGATATTTTGATAAACTAATAAAGGGTGTTATGGGTCAGCGAAAACCTAGAAAAAAATTGGAAAATGAAACAAAACAAAAGAAAGTAGATAAAAAGTTGAAAACTTTAAAGAAATTTCTAGAAGGTAAACATGCATGAAAAAATATTTGGAGAACAGTCGAACAAGGAGCTGCGAAGTGGCTAGAGAACCTAGCTTAGGAGGTCTTAGTGGCTGCGAAGGAGGCTTCAAAAGTGGTGGAAATAGCGAAAAAGAGAAGGAAAATGAAGAATTGGAAAGGATGTAAGGTAAAGGGGGGATAAGGAAATCGCAGGAGTTACTTTTTCTCATAAAACGTGTGATGTGAGAAGGAGAAAGGACGTGTATCTTTTGATCCAGATTATAAATAGAGGTGACAATTCGTGCCGGCACAGCATAGCTTGATTTGGGTACAGTACGAATTATTTCATACCGTGTCTGGCACGGATTGGCCCGTTTCGTGTTTGTGGCGCATATACAATAACGAATTATAAACATGTCGTGGCAGGAAGTAAGTCCGTGTCGTACTCGGCCCATGGGCTGGTACCGTGCCATGTCGTGCTAGGCCTGTAGGCCCATTTCTTTAACAATCTAATTTCTTTAAATCGAATATTCAGACATTAGACTCAATCATTACTCACTTCATTGCCACATAGGCTAGCAAAATAGCAGTTATGATACTCGATGAGTCGAAGTAAAATAGAAGTTATGATACTCGTCAGGTCGATGAGGCTTTCGACTCATCGAGTAAACAAGAAGTTATGAGTCAATGAGACCTTTGAGCGTCGAGTATCATAACTAATATAGTCTATGAAGTAAGTAATGATTGAGTTTGATTCAAAGAAATTAGATTGTTAATGCATTAGAAGTTAGTATGATTAAAAAAAAAATATTTTACTATACATTATAAAATAAATAAATAAATAATTGTTCTTAATAATTATTATTTAGTAAATTAGAAGTTAGTACTATTAATAATTAAAATTATAAATAAAATGTAAAAAATATTATTTGGGAAAATAAGATCTTGCATTAATCGAAAAGTTTCTATATACAAAACGATTTTTGAAAAAAAAAAACTCTTAAGACTAGGAAGCCTTTTTAGGTCCGTGCCGTGTTTCGGGCCCCAGCACGCCTAAGCATATATTTTTTAAAATGACTCATTTTAGGCCCATTCGGCCCCGGGATAAACCTAAAGGGCTTTCCCGATCAGATTTGAGCATACATTTTGAAAAAGGACCCAGCTTGGCCAGGCCTTCTAGCTCGGCCCGGCCTGACCCTAAATAGTGAAAAACCCAATGGGGCAAGGTCGAGTCGAGCCGGGCGATCTATTTTGACACCTCTAGCTATGATGGTTGTATCAAGGACTAATATAAGGTGATTCAATCTTAAAGATGCAGTTAGACCCTAAAGTACAAGCCAACCCTTCATATGGATCGAAGGGTGAGTTATTTTCTTTTAAATTATGTAGCAAAATGAAATCGTAGAATGACACTGAATTGATGAGATGATTCATGACTGATGAGCCATTAAGAAAATAGTACCAATGTCCTTAATTATGATGGAAAAATGAAGATCGGCATAGTTAAATAGGAAATAATGTCCTTGAATCATCATCAATGAGCAATCAATGTGACATATAATATAAATAGAAGAGAATGGGTATGAGAGGGGATACACTCATAATCATTAGATAATAATTCCAATCTAAATACTCTCAATTCTAACTCGATCGTCGAAGATATATTGCCAAAAATAACCTCGATAATATCATTTTTAATTTATAGGTGTTTATTGAAAGACATTATTAGAAGTGAATCCATATTTTCCCCCAACAATAAGGTTTCTTCTTAATTTGTATGATGATTGTTCTCATAATCATCAATATTAGAGAACATTGAGATAACTATGTGGGTATTTAGTAGAGACTAAATTCTCCGAATGTGAAACTTACATAAATCTTAATAGTAATAATACTAATTTTTAATGAGATTTATCTAATAACTATCATCGCTTATAAATAATGAAGTAGCAAAAGTGGTAATTCAATTTTTTTTATCAGATCTAATGTAAATCATAGATTAAACTCATAAATACAAAGCAACAAGATCAAATCATACAACATATTTATTAAATATAAATTTGCGAAAAGCATGAAAAAGTCGATGGAAACTTAAAGGGTGGAGATTCAGGAATACTTCGAGCGATATCTAATTACAGAATTGGACTTTCTTCAAAATCTCTACCTGCTAAGAGCGATTCTTGCTCGAGGAAAGAGTGATTCTTGATCGAGGATTAAGCAGTCCAAGTGTCCAGTCTCTAACTGTGATCCACACAGTGATAAGTGCTCAATTTTTTTATTTTATGCTGTAGGTGTTTTGGGGCAATGATACAAAAAGAAGTTAAAAATAACAAAATTGAAGTAAAGAAATACTTGGAGGACTTGAATACAATTAAAGGAAGTTGAAGATGGGTTTATCTCTTAAAAAGCCCAATCAATTGGCAATTGGAGGACATAGTTCATCTAGGTGGGCTAAAGAAATTTGAGTTTTATTATTAAAATAAAAAATCATACATATTAATTTGGGCTTGGGAAATGAAGGAATTAAAAAAAATAATTAATTACATTTTTTAATCGATATATAGTTTGGTTTTTATAAATTAGTTCAAATGTAATCTCCAGTCAACTTTCTAGTCGTTAAATAATCCAAATGAGGCTTCTTAATCCATGTGATCAATTTTCAATAATAGGTACTAACATGGTATGCTGATATAATATAAATTATTTATTATTCTTTCATTCTTAATCTTCCATTATTTTAAATTTTTTCTCCCAATTTTTTTCTTTCATTTATAATCCATTTTTTAGATGAAAAGGTTAGGAAAAAAAAAAGAAATATGTTCCCATTTATCGGAAAAAAGTGGATCAAAATAATTTGGCCTTTTTTACAAGAAAATTCGATCACGCACAAACAACCCATCATTCAATATTGAAAAACGAAAGAATGAATCAGTTACAGTTTTGGAAATTGTCAAGACTTTCCACAAGCTTGAAGGATCTTAGGGAAGAAAAAAATATCAGGAAGAGCCCCATCTGCCATCATTAACAAGAAAATATTCACTACTTCCTTACAGCTCTGCTCTCTTGAACATGCACTTGAATCCCTCAAGTTTAAGATTCTAATGCCCTAGAATCTCTAACAACAATTTCTTGATGAAATCAATACAAATATTTTATAAGGATTGAATATGAAAGTGAAAGCTGAATCTACCTAATAGCACACTCAACAATTGGTAGGAATATGAAAGACAAGCTCACAAGGGTTACTCACACAAATATAAGTAAAAGAGAGTAAGAAACTAATCTGGCATTTTGGCTCATGAATCTTGATTCTTAAGTATTTTCTCTCAGCCTTAGAGAATCTTTGTATAGATTCAAGGATGAAAATATAAGTTTGACACATAAGCTAGCCGTTTAAACTTTAATAAATAATTGTCATAAATTTATTTAAAGTGGTATGTTCTCCTGCACACCAACCACTTAAAGTAGGATAAGTTTTTCGTCTGGCCTCTAAAAGGTGCAAGATTTTTTCCAATAGGAAGTAGACTTTTGGGTCTTTTTAATAAGGTATTACAAGTATCTTAACTCCACGTAAAACGCTCAGAATCATTATAAAAAAAAAACCTTATTACAAGTTATATTCAAGCATGCAGATAGATTGCCCACCCTTCACTAAAAATGTTAGAACTTCTTTCCCATAACTCCAAATTGTGGTATCACTTTTGTATGAAAATAGATACCCCAAGCTTTCCAACCATATACAACATACCACCTAATGCATTCTATAGTAAAAATAATTTAAATTTAAAGATAGACTAATTGCAAGCTTAATTTCAATCAAGATGATATTTTGATTCATAAATGAATTCACTTATAATAACTATCATTCAAGCACAAATTCAGTTTTTTACTATCATTCAAGCACAAATTCAGTTTTTTAAAATAAGTATATCATATAAATAAAATATGAAACTTAGCAATTCATCAATTCAGTCCTTCAAAAATAATTTAAATATTTAATAGTTTAGGTAAGACGATTATCACATTTGTAATGATATTTTCAATTTGATTAGTTCACTTTATATAAAATATAAGAATCATTATAAAAATCACATGAAAACATGGATAACACTTTTTTTTCCACTAAGAGGAAGATTATATGAGACCGATGCAATACACTCTATAACCCAAGAAACCTATTTAGAAGCTAAACCAATTTCTTCATTACGCTCTTAGAAAGTCTCATTCAAATTTATCATAGGCTTTGATCATATCCAATTTGACTGCTATCCCAAATTTCTTACCTTTCTTTTTGAGCTTAATGAATTGAAAAATACACTCTATAACCCAAGAAACCTATCTAGAAGCGAAACCAATTTCTTCATTACGCTCTTAGAAAGTCTCATTCAACCTTATCAGAGGCTTTGTTCATATCCAATTTGACTACTATCCCAAATTTCTTACCTTTCTTTTTGAGCTTAATGAATTGAAAAACTTCCAAAATATGCTCAAAATTACATTGTGTAGGAAAAAATAAACTAGAAACGTCCCAATTTTTTAGAAAATTGAAAACAAAATGAATACTTAGTTAGGTTTGTTATGGTATCCTTGTGAACAAGTCCATTGCAAAAGGGATGAAAGAACTAGGGGGTGCTTGGTTCGATTTCTGAAGAGGGAATAAAATAAATTAAAGAATGAGAATGTGAGAGAATGAAATAATTGATTTTAACTACGCCTATTTGATTATACAGATAATGAGCTATAAATAATTATTTTGATTTTACATTTTAAGGTTATATGGATAATGTTTTTGAAATGTTACTTGATGAACCCAATAAAAATTAAATATTATGTGATATATGCCAACGATTTCAGCACAATTGAAGTTTGATAGACCAAATATGAATATTTTGATTTTAATTTTACATGAGCTATAGGACTTGTTGATAGAGGTACCATAAAAAGACCTAAGTAATAGTGATTAAAAAATGAGACAAATAATTTTAGAACACAACCATTAAAACAAGAAATTTAGCAAGGGAAGAATTAATAATGCATTGTCAAGAAAGTAAAAGTAGAAGAGGTAGCATACGATTAAATTTGGAGCTAAAATACTTGTAGGAGACATATAGTAGATAGAACGAATGGTATACCAAATTTTAAATCAATTAGAATTATGGTATAAAAGATACAATTATCAAAATATAGGCTAATAATTAGAGAAACTAGGCAACTATTAAATTCTGCATTTGAGATGTATAATGAAAGGTCTGAACCAAGAAGGCAAAATGAAAATTTGTAGTTGTAAATTTTATAAGAGATATGTATGAACCTTAATAAGAGTTTGTATGACTTTTAAGTGAAGGTAATGCTTGTATAAAGAGTTAGAGATTTCACAAAGGAATGAATCAAATTAAGGACGATAGAACAATACCATATGTAAATTTAGATGAGTTAATTAATACTGCAGTTCATAGAAAATTAACTAAGTTAAGTTTATATGCATAGCATGATTTGAAGGATTTTCAAAAGACTCTTATTGAGTAACCAGAGTTCAGGTAAGTAAAGTCTCACCTACAACACAAATAGTTTGATGTCTTGTATTCTTATGAACATGTGATTTCAGTGCATGTTGAAGTATTGAGTTAATAATATCTTATGCGGTGCTTTGTGATTTCATATAGCATGCTAAGAATTGAGTACAAAATGCATGCTTATTTATTTTTCATGAAAAGTTTTACTACAACTAGTAGTTGCATACAAAGACAAATTGAAAATAGTGTTATGCTATTTAGTGAGTTAAGTATGCTACATGACATGCATGAGCATAAAATTATAGTGAGGCATTGTTGGATCGGGTCGGCAGAGCGGAGTCACTGATCCCATAGATATTTTGGATCAAGGTAGACCGAGAGAAGTCGGTGATCCCAACAGTATTTTAGATCAGAGATCAGGTTTGACTAAGTGGAGTCATTGATTACATATTATATTGGTCACAGATGACCACATAGTATAGTAATGCTAGGGGAAGCAACCTCGGGGCACGCAGTATTAGAAATAAGACATGTCATATGCATGGTATTTAGAATTGCATAGTGATGATCCTTCAAATAAATTTTATGTTTATTTTCAATCGATATTTGAACTATTCATTATGAGATAAAAACTTTATTTATTGGGCTTTTTAGCTCACAGTAGTTACTTATGTCGTAGGTAAGTAAAAAGGAAAGCACGTAGCTTCAAGGCTTGGTGAATAAAGCATGGTCAACCTGGTGTGGAGTGCATATGGGCTCGATCTGTGGAAAGATAGTAAAACGTTTTAATAGTACTTTTGGTGATGCTTTTAAAACATGCATTTTGTGAAAAGAACATTACATGTGAATATATGTATTTATATAGGTTTTTTGGAACTATAGTATTGTTTAAATTTTACCCATATAGAGTTTTAATATGAAAGTTCAAATTATTTCATATTTTTTGTCAAAAACTTTTAAATTAAATTGTAACACTCCTACTAGTTATATTACAACGTTAATTATTTTCTTAAAAAGTACTTCAATAATATAGCTAGTAGGAGGGTGTTAGAACTTTTTATGGCTTCTTTTTGTCTTCGCCAAATGTCATCCTCCTCATGGCCAAATAGTAACTTTGAATGACTCAAAATTTCCTATTTTTTTGGAACTGCTTCCTTAATTGGAGGCAAACCCTTAAGCAACCAATCATCTAGGAATGTTCTAGAAACATGGCTCCCGTCTAACTTTACTGTAATCCCGAAAGTGGACGACTATGTGCTGGTCTACCACTCATTATTTCCTTGATCGAAATTCAACATAATCAATCACTTGTGGATGGTTGAGCTATTTTGGAAGATTATAATCTTAATAGCTTTTTAAATTCCCAATGATCAAGTTCTATAATTTTGACATCAAAAGAAGATGAGCACCTACTAGGGGCTCAATAACCTATCACTTGTTTGCTTATTTGGCATCAAAGTGGCTTCTGAAGATGAGCACTCGCTAGGAGCTCATCAAGCCATCACTTGTTTGCTTATTTTCCATCCTAGTGGCATTTAAAGGTGTTGAGCAAGTGTTGTGCTTATTTGGCATCCAATCGGCTTCTGAAGTTGAGCATCTGATAGGGGCTTAGTAGGCCAGCACTTGTTTTCTTATTTGGCACCTAAGTGGCTTCTGAAGCTTAGCACCTGCTAAGGGCTCACCAATTTAGGATGTGCTTGCTATTTGGCATCGAAGTTGCTTCTGAAGCTGAGAACTCGCTAGGGGCTCAACCAACTATCACTTGTTTGCTTATTTGGCATCTAAGTGGCTTTTGAAGCTAAGCACCCGGGCTCAGAAAGCCATCATTTGTTTGCTTATTTAGCTTTCAATTCACTTTTGAAATTGAGCACCCGCTAAGGGCTCAGCAAACCATCCCTTGTTTGCTTATTTAGCATCCAAATGCCTTCTGAAGCTAAGCACCAACTAAGAGCTCAACAAGCCATACTTGTTTGTATATTTGGCATCCAAGTGGCTTTTGTAGTTGAGCACCCACTAGCAACTCAACAAGTCTACACTTGTTTGGTTATTTGGCATCCAAGTGGCTTCTAAAGCTAAGCACCTGCTAGAGGCTAAGTAGACCAAAACTTGTTTGCTTACTTGCACCCAAGTGGCTTCTGAAGCTGTTGATGCTAGAAATTTTTCGATAGTCAGTCGGTCGGAAAAATCGTAAAGTGAAAGAAAAAACAAGAAAAAATGGTCGAAACTTACCCGAATGCGAGTTGGAGATTCGATTGTATCACATCATTCGATTTGGACAGTGGAAATGTGGGCGTGCTAGAAGTAAATTAATACTTCAAAGTTCTAAATTATCCTACTCCTAAAGAAAGCTGATAAATACAAAATCATCCTTGACGATACTTGCAAGTAGAAATTTAAAGAACATGGTCAGTTTAATGGTATGTGTGAGCAAAAGGTAAAGGACACGAATGGGTTAACGATATGTGTTGACAAGAAAGGAAATATGACTTAGATGAAATGGTTGATTGAAATGAAAAGAAAATTAAAGGATTGTATTAATCTTAGATATTAAATCTATTAAATGATGAAAAATAACGAAAGAATTCCATTGCGATTGGCAAAAATAAACATTAAAAATGCTTAAAATCACATAAGTCATTATCCTACAAAGCGAAAATACATTGTTAAGACTAAAGGCATCCACAAGTAAATCACCTGAAATGTAGAGACTTTATTAAAAAGAAGTAAAGTATCCATTGAATGATGATAAATGATACGAGGGCCTTGGATAATCAATGTTGGATTGATGTGGTTGTTAAGTGGTATCTTTTCTCTTTCACCCAAGGTCTCTATTTATAAGTAAACTTGGGCACTTTGTTGCTTGATCGACAAGTATCGGCTCTTACTTAGGCAGCAAACATACTTGTTTAGCAAGTATTCATGGGTGCCAAGCTTCTTTTATTGACTAAGTCAACCTTACTTGGTTGGCAAGGCATTCTCCTTGACGAATTATTAAAAATCGGCCAGTGGGGCCCATTTCCCTCCTTTGTACCTCTCATTTTTCATAGTGGTTGAATCCTCTTTCTAGTAGTTTCCTGAATTGCTCTTTTGGTCGGCTGACTGTGGCTTGAATAATGATCAGGTTCATTTCTTTTACTCAGTCAAAGTGTCCTATTTCTAAGAACTAATTCCTCATTTTAAGGCTCCTTCTTAAGCTGTCTGATTTCTCTCTCACCTTTGTTGAATTACACCTTTGAATGAGTCACAAAGATTCCTATTTTCATGCAACTTCTTCCTTAAATTGAGGCTCATCCGCTAGTAACCAATTATCCAAGACTATTGTCAAACTTGGCTATCATCCTAAATGTGGGCGGCCAACTATTGGCTGAATTCTTTAATACTCGGTCACTCTTGGACAAATTGAGCTATCTAGGATGATCAGTATCTTAACCGCTTTTTAAATTCCTAACAGTTACGTGGAACATGTTAGAATGATTGGAAGCTAGGATGATGGTGTTGTTAGGCATGGTGCCCTAAAAGCATGTCATTAGTACAATTTTGTAAAATTAATAAAAGTGACATTTTTCTATATAATTGTTTGAATGTGTGTTATTGTTGAATAATGTGTATAAATATCAGAAAATTCTGAATTCATTTATGTAATTATAATCTTGTATTAGTGCGAGATGATTGAGATTATAGATAATGAATTAAATACCACAACATATTAAAGTATAAAATCTTTAATTAATGGTTGTTAGTATGGTCTACTAGTATTATGAATGCAAGTGATCTAGATCTGGATCATTAATATAGATAGACATCTTAGTTGATGTGCTTTATATAATTGGATTATATAGGACAAGACCCGATATGAATTAATTTTTTATTAACATACCGTTCACCATAAAGAGTTCTATTCATATGTAGATCAATCTGAATCCTAAGTAGTTGTGAACCCATGTTTATGTCAATTCGATCTTTTGATTCACTCGTCACAGTTTGTTTGTAAAATAGGTTAAAGATTTCTGTTTTAGAGGTTCATTGGGATAAGCGGTTGGGAACATGATTTATAGATAAGGAGTCAAAACCTTCTTCTAGAACTGAATGGTTTTGAGCTCAAATTTATAATTAAGTTATAAAGAGATAATGGTACTTAAGGATAAAGAGATAATTAGAAGGGTAAAATGATAATTTTGACCAGCTCTAAATATGAATTAATTATTGGAGGATTGAATTGAATATATTGAAAATATCAATGGACTACTAGAGATTGTTCAGTAATTTGTTCTACTATTGCAAGAGTACAATCTCATATTTTTAGTGAAATAATATTGAGATTAATAAACAAAATTTATTAGATTAAAGAGTTTAATTAAAAATCTAATTTATTCAAGCTTAAAATTATGGATCCATGATCCTCATGTCGCCTTTATAAAACATTGTATAGGATAAAAGTGACAAAGTTGAAAAATGACTTATTTGCAAAAAAAATAAATCTTTATTAACATACCGTTTGTCATAAAGAGTTCTATTCTAATGCAGATCAATCTGAATCCTGAGTAGTCATGAACCCATGTTTATGTCAATTCGATCTTTTGATTTACTCGTGACAGTTTGTTTGTAAAATATGTTAAAAACTTTTGTTTTAGAGGTTCATTGGGATAAGCGGTTGGGAACATGATTTATAGATAAGGAGTCAAAACCTTCTTCTAGAACTGAATGATTTTGAGCTCAAATTTATAATTAAGTTATAAAGAGATAATGGTACTTAAGGATAAAGAGATAATTAGAGGGGTACAATGATAATTTTGACTAGCTCTAAATATGAATTAATTATTGGAGGATTGAATTGAATATATTGAAAATATCAATGGACTACTAGAGATTGTTCAGTAATTTGTTCTACTATTGCAAGAGTACAATCTCATATTTTTATTGGAATAATATTGAGATTAATAAACAAAATTTATCAGATTAAAGAGTTTAATTAAAAATCTAATTTATTCAAGCTAAAAATTATGGATTCATCGTCCCCATGTCGCCTTTATAAAACATTGTATACGATAAAAGTGACAGAGTTGAAAACCGACTTATTTGCAAAAAAAATGATTTTCTTGGACAAATATGTAATTGTGAGATAATTAATATTAATTAGTTAATTAAAAGATTTATTTAAATATAATGATGATATTCAAAATTCATTTTATAAAAACTAATATGTTTAATTTGGAATTAAATATGTTCTATGTAATATTAAATTGATATGAGATATTAATTTAATATTAAGATTAGGTAAGTCAAATTTAAATTGGTTTGGTAAAATAATTTAAAATTTAAATAAGATATGATATGATTTAAAATAGATAAAATTTAGTTTAAATTAGATTTAAAAAGACTTACCGAATCAAAGATATCATTAAAGATGATGATATGATTTAAAGTAGATAAAATACAAAACCTAATAGAATCCTATAAATACATCATATTCTAATTATTTCAGAATGCGAAAAAAATAGAGAGGCTTTTTCACAAAAAGAAAAAGAGAGAAAACCTAGTTATCTCTATGTGCTCACACACGCTCTAGTGTGTTGAGGATCGACCTAGAATATCATAGTATGAATCTTAATGATCGATTCACGTAGCCTAAGGTATGAACTCTTCATATAGATGTAGGATTAATATATATATATATATAGGAGATCGCTAAAAGTTTTTGAAATTTTTTTTATTATATACTGGAACCAACATCGCTTTTGTTGCGAATTTTAAACTTGTTTTCTAATAATTTGTATCAGAGCAATCTTTATATTTCTATATAGATTAATCATTGTGTGAGATTCTTGCATTCTAATATATATGCGATATATATGTTGAATGGATGTTTATATTTTTTGAATATATGGTTGATGTAATAGATCGTTAATTATATGGTAATTTTGGGATAGGAATTTGTTTGATTTTCTTTCTCTAGATTTTGTGTAAGCCAATTTGTGGTATAGGATTTTTTCTACAATTTGTTTTGTTGTAAAATTCTGCACGACTGGGAGGAAGAAGAAACCACACAAGCAGGGCTCTATGGATGGCAACTATGCGGCGGCTATGAGGCCACCCTCGCTACACGGCATAGCTAATGATGTAAGGCTGCGGGATAGTCCCGTGGCAGTAGTGGCTACTACAAGGCCGTGGGACCGTCTAGCGGCATCCCAACCGTGGGATTGTCTCACGGTAGCCTAGCCACAGGAATGTCACATGGCAAAAGGCCGCTTGTTGGACTAGCGGCTATTTCAGCTACTGGCTTTGGCCAATGTGCGCCACAGTAGGTAGTGGCGGCTGTTCCAAGCTACTGCCGCCTACAACTTACCCTAGAGGTTTCATGGGCTTCTTCGGTATGTGATGCCTTAATGGGTTAGGTCACTGGTTCAACCCATGACTTGCCCAGTAAATCAATTTGACCTATTTATGAGTGGCCCAAAAAGAATGTATTTTTAAGCCCATTAACTTAATTTTAGATTTTTTGGAAAACTAAAAAGCTTGTTAGGTTTGACCCAAATAGGTCTGATTGACTGGAAAGAGTTTAGGCTCAATTGAAAATAATTAAGTTAAATAAAAATTAGTGTTAGAAAAATTGTTTTTCTAAGCATTATGGAATTGGGCTTGATTTAAAGAATTACCGGTTAAGCTCAGATTCAAGACGGAGCAGCTTAGGGAAGAATGAAATACTTGAAGCCCTTATGTAATTTTTTTTTTTTAAATTTATTTGTATTTTTGTAAAAGTTGTAAATTTTAGAAATATCCAAAATTATCTGGTCCATTATATCTATTTATTTATATTGATTGATTTGATTGATAACATATTCATGCATTAGCTGATTACATGTCATACATGAATACCTATATAGTTTTATTTTTAAATCATGCATCTCATGAGTAGAAACATAATTTATTATGATTGTCCCGTATGTTTATGTGATTTATTTGGGGAAATTAATTACATAAATGGATTGAGTTTTAAAGAGTTAAACTTGGTAATCACACCTAATAAATGTACACTTTTAAATTAGGCCTTTAATAATACTCTTTGTTAAAAGAAGTTTTGTCAAAGTTTAATAAATATAATTAGTCAATTAATTAGAAATTAGGTTGACCTAATAAGATTAGGCTCATATTAAGATATGAATTAAATAGTTTAAATTGAATCTAGGCCCAATGTGATTGGAAATTATAATTAATAGGATTACATTCATTGGTTAATTAACTAGTAATTAATTTAGAATTAATTTATTTGAAAACATTGGATGTTTATGAAAAACACATATTTTAAAATAATGAGTAGGAGAAGGTTGATATGACAATAAACCTTTGGACTCCATTATTAGTACAACACCATGAGATATGAAAAAGTCCTCAGCATGGCTATGTTTTCGTCACCCTAAGAAAGGTTTCGTACCATATTAATACCAAAGTTGGCTTCTTAAGAAGATAGGGAAAAATGATGTACTTCGAACTTGACCGACCTTAAGGCGGCAACTTTCGAGTTAAGTCATTGATTCCGAAATAATGAATTACACTCACAAAGACATAATTAAGCTTTAAGCGGTTAATTGTGTCTTAAATAAATAAACAGTAACTTATGAGGAAAAGAGAAAATATGAAATTAATATTACCGACCCTAAGGGGGCATATTAATTGTTGAGTTAATTTATCGTGGTTTAGTAATAAATAATTTTAGGTGTTTTATTTGTTGCATTCATGCATCATATTTATTATTCCGAAACTTTGATATTTATTTCAATTATAATGAATCATGTATGTTTATTTAATTTCAGCGATCATCATGTTTTCAATCAATAATCCTATTACCGCTTTACTCAACAAATACAAATTAACTGGTGATAATTTTATGAGATAAAAATCAAATTTAAATATGGTATTAATTTGTTAGTACCATAGATTTGTCTTGACCGAGGAATATCTTGAAGAGCTCGTTGGAAATGTTGCCCATAATGTATGGGAAAAGTATGACCATTAAATCCAATCCAATAACAATGCTAAATGCTACATGTTGATGAGCATGAGTGATATTCTTAGGAAAAAACATGAAAACATGAAGATTGCATATGAGATATTAGAGTCTCTCTATGCCTTGTTTGGGCAGCAATCCGACCAGAGTCATCATAAGGCTACTAAAACCTACATAAACGCCAAGATGAAGAAAAGAGTTTCTATTAGAGACCATGGTTTGAACATGATCAACACAATGCATGAGGCTACCATTGATGAGCGCACTCAAGTTACAATCATACTTGAGTCACTATCACCGACTTTTGCTGCATTCATTGCCAACTATGTTATGAACAAGTTACAATATAACATGACTTAGTTGTTGAATGAATTGCAGATTTTTGATACCCTAAATAAGGCCAGGTTCAAAGAGGGTGAAGCAAATATTGCTGAACAAAAGAAACTTTCCTCTTATGCTAAAAATAATAAGAGGAGGTACACCAATGGAAAGGACAAGAAGGGAAAGAAAGCCAAAAAAGTCACTTAAAGGCAAGAAGAACAAGAAGGATAACAACTCCAAGAAAAAGGAACCCAAGGGAAAGTGTTTCCACTACAGAGTTGATGGCCATTAGAAGACAAACTATAACAAGTATCTCTCCGAGCTAAAGGAGAAAAAGAAAGATAAATTTGATTTACTTGTTTTAGAAGCCTATTTAGTGGAAGATGATTTGTCATCTTGGATAGGAGATTCGAGAGCCACTAATCATGTTTGTTCTTCTTTACAGATACTTAGTTCTTCAAGGGAGCTTATTGTTGGCGTGGTGACAATTAAAGTTGGCAGTGGTGCAATCCTTTCAGCTAAAGTAGTGGGAGCACTTCGTTTAGTTTTTAGCAATAATTATCTGGTTTTGAACAATGTTTATTTTATTCCTAAATTTTGTATGAATTTGATTTCTTTATCTATATTGCATGAACAAAAGTTTGATATTTCTTTTATTAATAATGAGATTATTATTTCTGAGAAAGGTTTCGATATTTGTCATGCAAAGATTATTATTTCTGAGAAAGGTTTCGATATTTGTCATGCAAAACAAAATAATGGACTCTATTTGCTTAAACCAAATGAACGATTATTAAATAATTCAGAATTATTTAAAGTAGCTAATCCTAAATCTAACAAATGATAAAAAGTATCTCAAAGTGATGATACGTATCTTTGGCATCTGAGGATAAATAAGTTTGTAAAAGATGGTCCTTTAAGAGAGCTAACTGTTAGCACTCTTCCGGTTTGCGAATCCTGTTTAGAAGGAAAGATGACTAAGAGATTTTTCTCTACAAAGGGCCTACCTAAAAGCCAAAGAACCACTTCAGTTAGTACATATCGACATTTGTGGTTCTATGAATGTCCAAGCAAGAGGAGGTTATGAATATTTTTCATCACCTTCATTGATGACTATTCAAGATACAGGTATATATACTTTATGCAAAGGAAATCTGAAACTCTTGGAAAGTTCAAAGAATTCCAAGGAGAAGCTGAAAAACAATTACGAAAATCACTTAAAACACTTCGATCGGATCAAGGAGGTGAATACTTTGATTTTGAGTTCAAGGATCATTTACTTGAACATGGTATTCTATCCCCGCTCGTAGTACCTAGAACACCACAACAGAATGATGTTGCATAAAGGAGAAACAAAACCTTATTGGATATGGTTAGGTTAATGTTAAGCTACTCATCCCTAATACTCACATTCTGGGGATATGCACTTCAAACTGCAGTATACATTTTTAATGTAGTTCCATCTAAGTCTGTACAAAAGACATCTTTAGAGTTGTGGAATGGCACTAAACCTAGTTTACACCATCTTTGCATATGGGGGGGGGGGGGGGTGTCTAGCACAGGTGCTGAAATCCCAGACTAGGAAGTTGGACTTGTGATCTGAAGTTTGCATATTCATTGGCTATGCTACTGACACAAGGGAAGATTACTTTTGTAGTCCTAGTGAGAAAAAGGTGTTTGTATCGACAAATGCAACTTTTATCGAACATGACTATATGAGAAATTACAAACCTCGTAGTAAGGTAGCACTAGTAGCTCGTCAAAACACCCTAGTAGCTCGTCGTAGTGCGAGGATTGTGAGATAACCCATTCGTTATGAAAACAAGGCATAAGTTTTAGTGTTAGATACAAACCAGAATGATCCATTAACCTTTGAAGGAGGCTATGGATGATTCCAGCAAGGATAAATGGCAAGATGCAATGAACCAAGAAATGGAATCCACGTATTCCAATTCTTTCTAGGAACTTGTATATCTACCTGAAGATGTTAGGCCCATTGGATGCAAATGGATCTTTAAGAAGAAAATAGGCATAGATGGGAACGTAGAGACTTTTAACGCACGACTTATAGCGAAGGGCTATACCCAAAAGGGAAGGGGTCTATTATAAAGAGACTTTCTCTCCCATTGCCATGCTAAAGTCTATACGCATTCTTTTGTCCATAGTCGCTAGTAGACTATGAGATATAGTAAATGGATATCAAGATAGCTTTTCTCAATGGCTATCTTAAAGAGAGCATTTATATGATGCAACCAGAAGGTCTTATATAGAAAGGCCAAGAGCAAAAGGTTTGGAAGTTGCTTAGATCCATTTATGGGTTGAAGCAAGCCTCTAGGTCTTGGAGCCTAAGGTTTGATGAGACTATTAAGACATATGGCTTCGAATAAAATGTTGACGAACCATATGTCTACAAACACATCAAAGATAACAACGTGGTCTTCTTAGTTCCTTATATAGATGATATTTTACTCACTTGGAATGATGTAGAAATATTGCCAAACGTGAAGAAATGGCTAGCTGAGCAATTCCAAATGAAAGATTTGGGAGAAGCAAGCTATGTTCTAGGAATCTAAATCCTAATGGATATGAAGAACAAGCTTTTAGCACTATTTCAAGCATCTTATATAGATAAGGTGATGGCTTGATTCTCAATGCAAAACTCCAAGAAGGGTCAATTACCGATTAGGCATGTAGTAGTTATTTCTAAAGAGTAGTGTCCAATGACACCTTAGGAGGAAGAAGAGAAGAGGCGAATTCCCTATGCCTCAGATGTAGGTAGTCTTATGTATGCCATGTTTTGTAAAAGACCTGACAATTTGTTATGCAGTAAGGATAGTCCGTTGTTATCAATCAAATCATGGTTTAGAACACTGGATAGTGGTAAAGCATATTCTCATGAATTTTTGGAGAACGAGAGACTATATGCTTGTTTATTCAGGTGAAGACCTAAACCCCACTAGTTATACTGATTCTAATTTTCAATCAGATAAAGATAGTCAAAAATGAACTTTTTTATCAGTATTTACAATTGGTGGAGGAGCTGTAGTCTATAGAAGTATCAACCAATCTAATATTTCAGATTCCACCATGGAAGCCGAGTATATAGCGGCTTGTGAAGAAGCGAAAGAGGTGGTTTAGCTTAGGAAGTTCTATACTGATCTGGAAGTTGTTCCAGATATGGATAAACCACTAATATTGTATTTTGATAATAATGGGGCAGTGGCTAATTCAAAAGAACGAAGGAGTCATAAGAAAGGCAAACACATAGAGAGGAAATATCATCTCATAAGAGAGATAGTACGTCGAGGTGATGTGACAGTTATGAAGATAGTGTCAAAACAGAACCTTACGGATCCATTTACCTAGACACTTCCAACAAAGTCTTTTGAGGATCATATATGTAATTTAGGGATAAGGGAGATGCCTCACTTGCTTTAGGGCAAATAGGAGATTGTTGGTTATGGTGCCCTAAAAGCATGTAATAAGTACAATTTTATGAAATTAATAAAAATGATATTTTTCTATATAATTGTTTGAATGTGCTATTATTGAATAATATATATAAATACCAGAAAATTCCAAATTCATTTAAGTTATTATAATCCCATGGGGGCAGCTTGGTTGCAAGGTTGGGGCCTTGAGCCGATTCTGTATTAGGAGATTTACCTATTTCTTGGCCAACTTTAGTTCAATAAAGAGCAAATTAACTGGATTTTCAAGTTGATGGCCACAATGAAGTGTTAGCCGGATCAACCTGACCAATGGTGAGTAAGTTGGGTTGACAGACTTCAATCAACGTGTGAGGACATATAAGAGTCGGTCGGCCTGAGTGGATTTATTGAGTTGACGGGCCAGCTGTTTTAATATGATTCTGTCATCCTGCTAGCAACGATGATTTTATGGTCAAAGTCTTATAATTGCTTCACTTGCCTACATAGGCCTATGATGGTGACCATCTTCAATGATGCTGCCATCACCGAATTGTCGATTGAGGGTATCGAGCTATGGGAAGGCTTGCTTACCTTTGCAGAAGACTTCCCTTAGGGAATGAGGACTCACTTATTGGGCTTTCATGGACACACTCCATGATGACAAAGATACGGTCATCGATTATGAGCATGTGGCTTTCATGCTGATCTTGGTGTGTAGGTTCCTGTTATGTGCACGCATAAGGAGATGCTTCCTCTTATAGTCATCCTGGTGCAAGGGACTAGGTTTTCTCTAGCTTACTTTTCATTAGGTTATATCTAAAGGGGTTACGATGAACTGGTAGCTAGATTTATTCGTAGTTTTATACTAGATTTACATTCACTTCCCTACCTTGTGTTTGGGTAAGGAATGAATTATTGAGGGTCAATCGAGTTATGGGATAGAGATTGCCATGTATAGTGGTTACGACCTCTAGTTCTAGTTCTATTTTAGTTCTTTAATGATAGAAAATGGGAAAGCCCTTCATTGTTTGACAACCCATTCTCAAGCCATATCTTTGGACCACAGTGGTTTACTGACGAGAATCTTTTAGAGGAGTGTTGGGCTCTTATCATAGTTAAAAGGGATCTCTCACTTGGCTTGACATATTTGGCAAAGCCAGAACTACAAATGTGGGTTTGAGTTGTATTTTCCAATTGTGACGACCAAATAGTTAGTCCTCTTCCAACATATTCCCTTACTGTCAGTCACCATTAATGTCAACCTTTTGGAGCGTAAGAGATTCATCCAAGATACTGATGTTGGGGGTGTTGTGAAGACCACGAAATCCTAGATGATTCCTACTTGTCAGATGACTAAAGTATCGACGACATTGGTGTTAGCATCTTGGTGGCTCCAACTGTCCTGAGGTCAATTTTTTCATACTTCAGTTGAGATTCTTTCTCAATCAAAGATGGGCATAGAGGATGACAAACCCGATCTCGACTAGTTTCTCAATTGAGACCAATAGCATCCATGATTCGTATCAGTTCTTCGACTACTCCTATTTTATCGAAGCTTCGAGGTAAGCCTTTTGACTTCCCTTTTCCGATTTTTAGCCCTTGCTTATGATTCGATTGTCCAACAAATGTCACTCCTTAACTTGTGGCAAAGAAATCCTCGAGGATCACCAACTAGTAGTTTGGTTACAAAGCCAATGCCATCACTGATTTGGCGAGTGTGACTATTTCTTCAGACGAGGGGTCACGGGTTTAGGAATAAGGCTTCTTAGGTAAGACTTCTATATATTTTTTTTTTTACTTAGCTGATATGTCTCAATTTATTCTAAATTTTGCTTATCTTAGTAAGGAAAATCCATTGTAACCAAGGCCAAGTGGAGGAGATGCCAGTTTGTCTCTCAGGACTCGTCCTCATCAATAAACTCTATCTGTTACGATCTTGATTGGCTGGAGTAGGATGAGCTAGTAGCTGGTGATTAAATTATATTCTCATTTTGCCTAGGTGGGGTCATAGTTTCCATAGTTGTAGTTTGGAGGACCAAGGAGCAGTCGATCATAGAAATCATTTTCTTAGCAAAATGCTCTTCTAAAGGCTTATCAACTCATGATTTTTCTTCATACAAGACACTGTCGATCCTTGGACTCCCATGTCTGATGACATAAACATTAAGGATTTTACATTAGTTGTCATGGAGAGGTAGCCAATTTATCTACTACCTGGTTGTAAGCTCGTCTAGAGAGTTTTTTCTCATCTTTCGACACTGCAGCTTCTTTTGGCCAAGTTTAGGAATTCATATGGCTACCATTGTCGGACGCTGTAGATGAGGTGCCAAGTTTAAGGTACATACTAACATTGATCGATTGCTCAGTGAAGAGGACCTTTCAGCTGTGTAGAGGAGAGGTTTGAGGACTCTTCGATATCATATTGAGCACTTGGCTCATTCTTGTGATTGAGTCTTCTCCTAGTGTTCATCATGCTTAGGGAAGAGCTATCTTCTCAGGTTGAGCAAATCTAGGCCTAGAAGACTGCCATAACATAATGTCAGACTCAGCTTGAGCAGCTGATGGAATGATCCAAGAGCTTGAGGAGAGGTTGTGGATCAGCAAGGTGTGATTCTAGGAGTTTATGAGATTGGCCCGTCCTTTGTCTCAGACAGTTATGCATATGTTCGATTAGGTCCCAGCCTGGATATATGGTATCGAGGATGTTGAGTAGGAGGTCATACACTTAGATGAGGAGTGCTCGTCGATCCATTGCCTTCCTTTTATTAGGGATTGGCCTACTTTTTGTAGGCTTTTTTTTTGTAACATATGACTTTGATTGATTTTGAGTCAGCCAAGGGGGGCCTATTCCCTTTTTCTATAAATATTTTGTTTTGATGGGACCGCTATGGGCCGTATCCTTAGTATATTCAGACTTCTTATTATTTTTGCTTGCTTATATTGAATTTTGCATTTTCATACTCTAACTCAATAGGCAACAAACACAAATAAAGAATTAAGTATCAATTAGACCTTCACCTCTACCATTTCCAAACAAAGTTAGAACATAATGCTTTAGATAAAAACCAGTAATGGAATTATACTCTATCGCACTTTCAAGGGTTTCCAACCAATAGGCATTATTATCAAACACCCGCTGCACACAAAATATAACCCTTTGTTATTAAGAGACAATTTTTCATAGATCTTTAACATGCTTGTCTGTCCGATCGGTAAGAGCAACTTCCAAACGAGATCTCCAACCGCGAACAACTTGACCCTCAACATTTTATTGTAAGCCCTTACTACGACTCTATTTTTATGAGCTACTAAGGCATCCAATGCTTGTAAACGTTCTCCTTTAGAATCTTCATTTCCACCATAAGGGCCTGTCTAGTCAATAAATGGGCAAGAAGTCAGACTTGTAACCTATCATCTCGCTGGCCTCACCATACTGAATGATGAAGTGGCTTATGTGTTTGATAGTCAATTGATCATGATCGTCTCCAGAGAACATAGAAACTAAAACTTGGTATCCATGACAGAATTGCTCCAGGTTAATATCTTCTAGAAATGGTTTGTGATACATCAACCGAGGCAGCTACCGAATAGCAGGACCATAAATGTCCTGTATAAGGTTATACATTCTTGGTCGACTAGTGGTTACATGTGATCGGCCGGCCTTGGCAGCAGAGGGGTAGCAATATAGGTGTGTTGAATGAGATGTTTGTTCATGGCCCATTAACCCATGGATAAGTCATAGGGCGTGCCAAAAATAGTCGTTTTTTTTTCCATACATAAGCTTTGCTTTAGGCCGGGGTGACGAAACCACATTGGCCAAGCCTTCATCTTCTCGGTTTAATCCAGAAGGCTGGGGCAGCCAATTCACATGTTGTATCCTTCTAACAGGTGTCTGGGGTGGTATAACAACCATTGATGGATCGGATGCACATGGAAGAAATATGGTTGGTGCATAGGTAAAAGGCGGATTGCTACACGAACTACTGGTATCAGGGAGATTTGAGTGGGGCTTTTCGGCCGGTTGCCCCCACATTAAGTATTAAAAGAGTTTAATTGAACCTAACTCTAATAGGATTAGCATTTATAACTAATATGATTATATTCATTGGTTAACTAGTAATTAATTTAGAATTAATTAATAAAAAACATAGGATATTTTATGAAAACACATATTTCAAAATAGTGAGTGGGAGAAGGTTGATTTGAAAAAATAACCTATGGTCTCCATTATTAGTACAACACTATGAGATATGGAAAGGCCTCGAGACGGCTTTGTTTTCAACCCCCTAAGAAAGGTTTCATAATATATCAATATCAAAGTTGGCTTCTTAAGAAGATAGGAAAAAAGTGATGTATTTCGAACTTGGCCAACCCTACGGCAGTAATTTTTGAGTTAAGTCATGGCCTCCGAAATAATGGGTTACACTCATAAAGGCATAATTGAGGTTTAAGCGGTTAATTATATATTGACCAAATAAATTGTAACTTACGAGCAAAAGGGAAAATATGAGATATCTTAAGTTTGACTCGTAGGTTTGAGAATATCTCAAAGTTAATTTGAAATTAATATAACCGACCCTAAGACAGTATATTAATTATTGAATTGATTAATCGTGGTTTAATAATAAATAATTTTATGTGTTTTAGTTATTACATTCATACATCATATTTACTATTCTGAAACATTGATATTTATCTCAATTATAATGAATTATGTATGTTTTATTTAATTTCAACAATCAACATATCTCTGATCAATAATCTCATTACCGTATTACTAAATGAATAAAAATTAACTGGTGATAATTTTATGAGATGGAAATCGAACCTAAACATGGTATTATGCGAAAACCATAAGTTCGTCTTCACCGAGGAATGTCTTGAAGAGTCCACTGCCAATGCTACCCGTAATGTACGGAAAAAATATGACAATTGGATCCAATCCAATAACAAGGGAAAATGCGACATGTTGATGAGCATGAGTGATGTTCTTAGGAAGAAACATGAAAATCTTGAGACTACATATGAGATTTTGAGCCTCTTCAGGCCTTGTTTGGGCAGCAATCCGACCAAAGTCGTCATAAGGCTACTAGGACCTACATGAATGGAAAAATAAAGAAAGGATTTTCTATCAGAGATCATGTTTTAAACATGATCAATACGATGGATGAGGCAGAAATACATGAGGCTACCATTGATGAGCGCACTCAAGTTAGCATCATACTTGAGTCACTCTCACCGGATTTTTCTACATTCACTACCAACTATGTTATGAACAAGTTACAATACAACATGACTTAGCTATTAAATGAACTGTAGACCTTTGAGATCCTTGATACAGCGAGATCCAAAGAGGGTGAAGCAAATATTGCTAAACAAAAACCGCCTTCCTCTTATGTTAAGAACAAGAAGAGAATGAGCATCAATGGAAATGACAAGAAGGGAAAGAAAGCCAAAAAGTCACCTAAAATCAAGGAGAACAAAAAGAAAGACAACTCTAAGAAAAAAGAACCCAAGGGAAAGTGTTTCCATTGTGGAGTTGATGGCCATTGGAAGAGAAACTATAACAAGTATCTCTCCAAGCTAAAGGAGAAAAAGAAAAGTAAATTTGATTTACTTGTTTTAGACGTTGTTTAGTGGTAGATGATTTTTCATCTTGGATAGTAGATTTGGGATCCACTAATCATGTTTGTTCTTCTTTACAAATGCTTAGTTCTTCGAGGGAGCTTGTTGTTGGGGAGGTGACGATGAGAGCTAGCAAGGGTGCGATCGTTTCAGTTGAAGCAATGGGAGCAATCCATCTAGTTTTTAGTAATAATTATCTTGTTTTGAATAATGTTTATTTTATTCCTGAATTTTGTAGAAATTTGATTTCTTTATCTATGTTGCATGAACACAATTTTGATATTTCTTCTAGTAATAATAAGAATATATTTCTAAGAAAGGTTTCGATATTTTTCATGCAAAACAAACTAATGAACTCTATCTACTTACACTAAATGAAAGATCGTTAAATAATTCAGAATTATTTAAAGTAGCAAGTCCTAAATCTAACAAACGACAAAAAGTTTCTCAAAATGATGATATGTATCTTTGGCATCTTAGGTTAGGACATATCAATCTTGATAGGATAAACATGTTAGTAAAGGATGATCCTTTAAGAGAGATAATTGTTGGCACTCTTTCTGTTTGTCAATCCTATCTAGAAGGAAAGATGACTAAGAGACTTTGTTCATCAAAGGGCAAAAAAGCCAAAGAACCTCTTGAGATAGTACATATAGACGTCTATGGTCCTATAAATGTACAAGCAATACATGATTATGAATATTTCATCACCTTCATTGATGGTTATTCTAGATACAGATACGTATACATAATGCAAAGGAAATTTATAACTTTTGGATAGTTCAAAGAATTCTGAGCAGAAGCTAAAAAGAAATTAGGCAGATCACTTCAAACACTTCGATCGGATCGAGGAGGTGAATACCTTGATTTTGAGTTCAAGGATATTTTGCTGGAGTATGGAATTCTATCCCAACTCATAGCACCTGGAACACCATAGCAGAATGGTGTTGCAGAGAGGAGAAACATAACCTTATTCGATATGGTTAGGTCAATGTTAAGCTACTCATCACTACCACTCACGTATTAGGGATATGCGCTTCAAACTGAGACATACATTTTGAATGTAGTTCCATCTAAGTTTGTATAAAAGATGCCTTTAGAGTTGTGGAATGGCACTAAACCTAGTTTACACTATTTTCGCATATGGGGGTGTCCAACACACGTGCTGAAATCCAAGATTGGGAAGTTGGACTCATGATCTAAAGTTTGCATATTTATTGGCTATCCTCCCAACACAAGGGGAGGTTACTTTTATAGTCATAGTGAGAAAAAGGTGTTTGTCGACAAATGCAACTTTTCTCGATCATGACTATATGACAAACTATAAATCTCGTAGTAAGGTAGTACTAGAGGAATTGAATTTTGATCGTATCAGTCCATCTCAATTACCACCTGATGAACGACAACATCAAGAGACCACCGATCCTAGTTAGAACACCATGGTAGCTCATCGTATTGGGAGGATTTTGAGACAACCCATTTGGTATGAACACGAGGCATAGGTTCTAGTGTTAGACACTAACCAAGATGATTTATTGGCCTTTAGGGAAGCAATGGATGATACTGACAAGGATTAATGGCAAGATGCAATGAACCAAGAAATGTAATCCATATATTCCAATTCTATCTAATTTGTAGATCCACCTAAAAATATCAGGCCTAGTGGATGTAAGTGGATCTACAAGAAGAAAAGAGGCGTAGATGGGAAAGTGGAAACTTTCAAGGCACAACTTGTAGCAAATGGTTATACCCAGAGGTAAGGAGTCGATTATGAAGAGACTTTCTCTCCCGTAGCCATGCTAAAGTCTACGCGCATTCTTTTATCCATAGCCGCTGGTTTAGACTACGAGATATGGAAAATGGATGTCAGGAAACTTTTTTGAATGGCTATCTTGAAGAGAGCATTTACATGATGCAACTAGTAGGTTTTGTGCAAAACGGCTAAGAGAAAAAGGTTTGCAATTCACTTAGATCCATTTATGGATTGAAGAAAGTCCCTAGGTTTTGGAACCTACAGTTTGATGAGACTATTAAGAAGTATGGGTTCGAGCAAAATGTTGACAAACCATGTATCTATAAAAACAACAAAGATAATAAGGTGGTCTTCTTAGTTCTTTATGTTAATGATATTTTACTCATTGGGAATGATGTAGAAATATTGTCTAACGTAAATAAATGGTTAGTCGAACAATTCCAAATGAAAGATTTGGGAGAAGCAACCTATGTTCTAGAAATCCATATCCTAAGGGATTGGAAGAACAAACTTTTGGGACTGCCTCAAGCCTTCTATATAGATAAAGTGATGGCTCAATTCTCAATGCAAAACTCTAAACAAGGGTCAATTACCGACCATACATGGAGCAGTTCTTTCTAAAGAGCAGTGTCTAAAGACACCTCAAAAAGAAAAAGATATGAGATGCTTTAGCTGTAGGCAGTCTTATGTCTAAAGCATATTCTCAAGTATCTTCGGAGAACGAGAGACTATATGCTTGTTTATTCAGGTGGACCCCACTGGATACAGTGATTCTAATTTTCAATCAGATAGAGATAGTTCAAAGTCAACTTCTGGATTAGTGTTTACATTTGGTGAAGGAGCTGTAGTTTGGAGAACTATCAAACAATCCAGTGTTGCAAATTACACCATGGAAGCCGAATATATAGCGGCTTGTAGAGCTGCGAAAGAAGTGGTTTGGCTCAGAAAGTTCTGTACTGATCTGGAAGTTGTTCCAGATATAGATAAGCCATTAGTCATGTACTATGACAATAGTGGAGCAATGGCTAATTCAAAAGAACCGAAGAGTCATAAGAGGGGCAAGCATATAGAGAGGAAATATCATCTCATCAGAGAGATAGTGCGCTAAGGTGATGTGACAGTTATGAAGATAGTGTTAGAACAGAACCTTAGAGATCTGTTCACCAAGACACTTCTAACAAAGTCTTTCGAGGATCATGTATGCAATTTAGGGATAAAGGAGATGCCTCACTTGCTTTAAGGTCAAGTGGGAGTTTGTTGGGCATGGTGCCCTAAAAGTATGTAATGAGTATTATTTTAATGAAATTAATAAAAGTGATATTGTTCTATATATAATTGTTATGAATGTATTATTATCGAATAATATCAAAAAATATCAAAAAATTCCAAATTCATTAATATGACTATAATTTTGTATTAGTATGAGAGGTTTAAGATTATAAATAAATCAATTAAATTGTCTACAACATATTAAAGTATGGAATCTTTAATATAGTGGTTGCTAGTACGATCCTCTAGTATTATGAATGTATATGATCTAGATCCGGATCACTGATAAAGATAGACATCTTAGTAGAGGTATTTTATATAATTGGATTATATAAGATATGACTCGATATGAATTAATTCTTTATTGAAGTATCGTTTACCATAAAGAATTAAATTCATATCAATAGATGATTATATATGCATATCAATATGAATCCTGAGTAGTCATGAACTCATGTTTATGTCAACTGGATCTTTTGATTAACTCGTCACGGTTTGATTGTAAAACAGGCAAAAGACTTGTTTTAGACATTCATTGAGATAAGTGGCTGGGAACATGATTAACATATATGAAATCCAAACATTCTTCATAGAAGATTGTATATTGGTTCCCTTAAGAGTTAATTCTGGAACTGAATGGTTTTGAACTCAAATTTATAATTAAGTTATAAATTAACCATTCACTAATGAAATGGTACTTAAGGATAAAGAGATAATTAAAGGGGTAAAATGGTAATTTTGATCAGTTCTAATTATGAATCAATTTTTGGAGGATTGAATGTATGAAATGATTATATCAATGGACAACTAGAGATAGCTCAGTAAATATGTTCTATAATTGCAAGAGTACAATCTCATATTTTTAGTAGAATAATATTATGATTAATAAATTAAGATTTATTATATCAAAGAGTTTGATTAATAATATAATTTATTAGAGCTTTGAATTAAAAGTCCACGGTACCCAGGTTGCCTCTATAAAATACTACATAGGGTACGAATGATAAAGGTTGAAAAATGACTTATTTGCAAGAAAATAGTTTTTTAGGGTAAATTCATAATTATAAGGTAATTAGTATTAATTAATTCAAAGATGTATATGGTGAAATTCGGAATTATTTAATTAAATAATAATATATTTAATTTAAAATTGAATATATTATATGTAATATTAAATTGATATGAGATACTAATTTAACATTAAGATTAGGTAAGACAAATTTAGATTAGCTTGAGAAACTAATTTAAAATTCAAATAAGATAAGCTTTTGGTTTAAAATAGATAAAATTTTATTTTAAATAATATTTAAATATATTTGACTAAATCAAATAAATCATCAAAAAGATGATATAGTTTAAAATAAATAAGATTTTATTTTATAAGATTTGAAAAGATTTGATCTTATCATTAAACTGATGATGTAATTTAAAATGGATAAAACTCTATTTTAAATAAGATTTGAAAAGATTTAATCATATCAAAGATATCATCTTATCATGATTAAATTATCTGTTCAATTAATTTAAGGAGTTTAAATTAATCAAAATACTTAATGGAGTTTTATAAATACATCTTATTCTAATTAATTTAATATGTTTTTTCTGGTATAGATTTTTCTGAGAGAAAAGACAAAGAAAAACATTTTCATCTCTACATGCCCACACACATCCTATTGTATTGAAGATCGACCTGGAAGATTGTGGTGTGAGTCTCAAGAATCGATTCACGCAGGCAAAGATATGACATCTTCGTATAGATATTGGATTAATTTATATGTATATAAAGGATCATAACATATTTTTTAGAAAATTTTTGTTATACACTATGACTGATTGTTCGCTTCTAATGCATGATTTCGAACCGGCTTTTCCAATAAATATATGTATGACTTATTCGATGATATGTTTTTCATTTTTGATTTTAACAAGCTGATGTTATGAAACCATGAATTTAGTTGAGATTTCTTTTTCTTTTATCTAAACTGATGGAGCATGTCCTTGCAATATATTTCATTTAGTTTTTAATTTTTTTGGTATCTATAATCTATATTTTGAAAGTGTACTTTAAATTAAATTTATTTTGGTAATATTGTTATAGTTCAAAGCTATCAGAAAATTAATTATAAAAATTATTGGCATGAATATTATAAAAAGATTGATCTAAGCAGTATAATTAATATATATTATCGATAAATTAGCAGTGTGTGCAAGTGGTAAAGTTATCTCAAAGTATAATTTGGTGGTATAACTAGCAGCACAATTTAGTTGCACTGAGTAATGTTTGAAAATTGGTTGCAAAATTCAATAGCATAACGAATTAATATCCGACCCAAAATTTAGCGGGACTTAAATCCTCCTAAATCGTTTTGATAAATATTTTTTTTCCCAGTGCGGCGTTTGTGCAGCTAAATTTCATTTCCCAGTCCGTCATTGGTAGGCCATGGATTTATTACTAATATATATTTAGTGGCACTTTCTTAATTTAGTAGTGCATTTTCCATCTCGCTAATCACATTATTTTTCTTAGTGAGAACTTGGTTTCTCGGTGCCAAAACAGATAAAAGTGAATAGAAATATGGAGATGCGGTGGAAAGATTGGTGATCAAATCAAAGGCAATGGTGGCATGATCAATGGAACGAGGGAAGTTTTTCGAGAAAGAGAGAAAAATGGCAGAGTAAGGTGATAAGTAAGGATGAGGGAGGTGGAAGTGAATAGAAATGTGGAGACACAGTGGAAAAATTGGTGATTAGATCAAAGGAGATGGTGGCATGATCACTGGAACGAGGGAAGTTTTTCGAGAAGTAAGAAAGAGGGAGATAGAAGCACAAGAGAGAAAATTACGGCTAGATTTCCAAGGAACATGTTGTTTTAATGAGGTTGAATCGGCGGAGCGGGTAAAAGGATGTGAGCGTGCAAGTTGGAGTCAAGGCTACGTCCTATATCCCGAGGTAGTCATGCTTGATGTAGCTTGGCCTCAATTAGCAAAGTGTTAGAGGGGCAAGTAGCCAAGATAGGTGTCATGTAACCCTCATCACCTTATGTCACATGATAAGGGGATAATTGTTGGGAATATATGACATGCTCCCTCAGCCTCAGTTGACCAGGGGATCGGATAGCCCGGGAGGAAGCAAGGTCGGCCTAAAGCTAAAGATGAGTGTGTAGAGAAGTGTTCAGTCTCAGCCCCAACTCAGTCGACCAACAAAATGGACCCATATATGGGGTCCCTGAGGTTGATGAGACAAGTAGTTTCTAGCTAATTCATTAGGGTAAAGATGGCATCACTAGCTAAGTAGGAGGAGGCACGACATTGACATGCCGTATGACCTATCACAATAACTGGAGGCAATCGTTAGACGAGATAGTCGACCATCACCCTCCTGTCTCCTTATTTTCCTTTTGCAGGTATCTTCAATCTTGAAACACACTGAGTATTGGATCCTTTCAACAAAATCAAAATCCTAATAAAAAAGATCCAATCAAATAAATAAATATTATTTATTTTAATTTTATTTCCCGAAAATCAAATGAACGCACTTTTAATGACTTACGGTGAGTAGCATTTTCCTTCCAAGATCACATTAATAAACAATACTGATCTACAAGGATCCATACAACGACTAAATCGATGAAAACCAAAGAAAAGGACCGTCAAAATTTTCGAGTAACAAAAAACACATCCAAAACTCAAGACCCGCCGCCATTACTGAATTGGCTTTGCTCAAACTCGTTGATCAAATCAGGATCAACATTCTCCTCAGGCTCCCACGTGGCCTCCTCGATATCCGTCCATTTCACCAAATACTCCGTCTTACCGTCATCATCCCCTACTCTCTTCCCCACCACACCCTCTGCAACCGCATACTCCAACCCCGCTTCGTAGTCCCTGACCAAATCCTCCCCTATCAACCCCGCTTTGATCCACTCATTATCTCCACCGTCTTTCCATTTGACCAAATATTCAACGTTCTCTCCTTTCCCTCTCTTCTCCATCAACTCCTCCACCTCGGCGTACTCGAATATCGCCCCCTCCAACTCCCTAACAACATTCTCTAGCGCCCACCGTCTAGCAAACTTCATCGGATTCCCTTTCGGCGTGACCGTTAAAATCTCTTTCGCCAGATCCAACGCCGTACGTCCTCTGTCATCCTCTAGATCGGGATCCGCACCAAGTTCTAATAACAGTTTCACGACGCCTGGCTTAACGTACCCAGCCGCCATGTGCAGCGGCGTCAAGCCGCCGTTGTTGTCACGGTGGTCGAGGTCGGCTCCCGCCTCAGCTAAGAGTCGCACGCACGGCTCCGAGCCGAGGCCTGAAACAAACAGCAGTGCGGTCCGACCGTCCCCATCTACTGCGTCTACATCACGCGCATCGTCGGACGATAAGATGTGGCTGAGAGCCGACGCGTCGGATTTCTTAGCGGCGGCCCACCATGGAGTCTCGTACTCTGCTACTACGTCTTTGGCAATGTAGTCAGACGGAACCCAGGAAGGGACATGACCGTCTTTCCACTCGATGAGGTAGACCATTCCTGTTCCATCCTCTAGGGCTCTGCTTCCTATGATCTTGCTCACTTCGCCGAACGTCTCCTCCTCTTCGTTGAACTGTTTTTCCTGTTTCTGGATAAGGGAGACGACTATGAGGTTGACTTTTTTGGTTGGTTTGAGAGGGAGGAGACGGGAAAGGAAGGTGGATGAAGGGGCTGTGAAGGGGATTTTTGGGGAAAATTTCACGCGGGAGAGAGATTGGTTGACGAAGAGAGAATCCATGGAAGAAGAGGTAAGCTTAGCTTAATGCCCAATAGCTGTGTGAGTGGAGGGAGGTGATTTTGGTAAGAGGTGGTGGCCGGTGGGCCACATACAGGATAAGAAATCCAATCTGGTCTGGGTTTCTATTTTTCTTATTTTTATTTATTTGTGTTTATTGGTCTTGCTTTTTAAAAATTCCGCGTGTACAAAAAGTTCCAAAACTCTAAAATGTTGTATAATTTTTTAATCTATAAGTAGAAGATTAGATATTTATATAGAATTTTTTAGAAGATAGATTTTAACCGTTATATCGAATTGATATTGATCATTCATTCTAAAATAAGAGTCTATATAAGGAGAAATATTCCTCATTAGTAAAGCATCCAAGAATTAAGAAACAATTTATTCTCTCAAACTCTCTAAGTTTTCTCTAGTTGAAATGTTCTTCTAGTATACTTTTTGGCAAAATTTGGATTATATTGACTTAGTTGCTAGGAGGAGTGCCAAGTGCCATACAGAGCGTCTAAGTTTGAAGGTTAAATTTTATGCATGTAATAGTTGGTATAAGAGTCAAGTTCATAAGTAAGGGTGCGACTAGTTTAAATTCTTGCCCTTTGTGTGGGAGAAGTTTTTGTAGGAGACATGGCTAGCAGTAGTTCTAATATTGTCGATCCAAGTGACGGAGAAGCAAGATGAGAGAATGTCAAAGGCGAAGGGAAGAAAAAATGAGACCCATCTCAAGATGTCCTTGCATCTTTGGAAGCCTACATTCTCAAATTAGAGAATATTGTGGTTAGGCATGAGAGGGTGGAAACAATCAAGGGAAGGATGCATACCATCGAGGTGAATGTGTCACTCTGTAAGTTAGCGATGACGAATGGGAGGATCATCTCGAGCATCACACCTAAGGTGGACCTAGCCCAACTCACTTATACTTGTGCTATGAATGGGAAAGAAGTAGAGAACTTCTTATGGAACATAGAGCTCTATTTCAAGAACATGAAGATGGTATACGACGCGGCAAAGCTAGACACTGTTTCTCTCTATCTAGCCGACACCGCAACATTATGGTGGCAAAGGTTGCACAACGACATAGAGAAGGGTCTGTGTGAGATGACCATATGGGATAGATTCAACGAAGCCCTCAAAGCACAATTATGTCCTAGGAATCTCGAAGATGAAGCGTAAGATAAACTTCATCGCCTTACTCATAAAACCATCATTTATGATTATGTGAAAGAGTTCTTATAAAATTGTGTTGGAGATTCCCGATCTACCTAAAAAGGAAGCAAATTTTGCATTCCTAGAAGGATTGCAACCATGGGCCAAGCAAGATTTGCAAAGGAGGAGTGTCCAAACTCTTAAAGCCGCAATAGAGGAGATGGAAAACTTGATCGAGTTCAAGTGAGAAGACAAGGCCAAAAGTAGTCATAAGGGTGACAAGGGTAAAGGTGGGGCAACCACCAAGGGAAACTTCAATAACTACCGCAGGAGAGAGCGAGCAAATCCTTTGGAGGAAAGGATAATGACAAGGGTGTTGGGCAGACATCAAAAGCCTGAACATTGAAATGTTTCCTATATGACAGCCCGTATATGGTGTGAGGGTGCCTGACTAAAGCCAAGCTTGTCGTACTCACAAGGGACGAGGATGGGCAAGAAGAAGAGACAAGAATGGGGTCTCTACGACTTCTTAGTGCACTCAAGGATAAGGTCATCAAAGGATCCAATGTGCCAAAGAAGGGATCTATGTATTTTGGTATAGATGTTGTAGGGAGATAACTCAAAGCCCTAGTAGATTCCGGAGCAACCAACAATTTCATCAAGGTCGACGTTGCGGAGAAGCTCGATCTCAAAGTAGCTAAGAGGAGTGGCTACATTAAAGTGGTGAACTAAAAAGTATTGCCAATCACAAGGGTAGTTGATGCTAAGAACAAGGTAGGATAATGGTTAGGAAACGTCAAGTTCACAATTATTCCAATCGATGAGTATGACATGGTGCTCGGGCTAAATTGGCAAGATAAGGTAAAGGCATGCCTTATGCCTTATGCTAATTCTATTATGATTATGGATTCTAGTTCTCCTTGCACGGTCCAAGTCTCAAGAGAGATGCAACTGAAAACCAAGATGTTTTATGCTATGCAGCTCTTTACAAGGGGTTGAAGCTAGAGGAAGAGACCTATGTTTCAGCCTTACAGGTAGATGAAGGCAAACCATATAAGAAAGAAAAGATTCTAAAGAAGGTGTAGGGGGTGCTCAAGGAGTTCCAAGACGTGATGCTATCAGAACTCTCGAAGAAGCTTCCACCTAGGATGGAGGTAGATGACAAGCTTGAATTGGTGGAATGAGAAAAACCACCAGTCATAGCGCCTTACTATATGGCACCACCCGAGTTAGCATAGTTACGGAAGCAACTCAAAGAGATGCTTGAAGCAGGTGTTCATTCGACCATCCAAAGCCCCATATGGTATACCCCGTGTTATTCCAAAAGAAGGCAGACATATCGTTGAGGTTGTGCATCCACTATCGAGCACTTAATAAGCTCATGGTGAAGAACAAGTATTTGATTCCACTCATAGCAGACTTGTTCGATCAACTTGGGAACACTAGTTACTACTCTATGCTAGACTTATGATCGGGGTATTAGCAAGTCCGAATAGTGGAAGGAGATGAAGAGAGGACCACTTGCATGACACGGTATGCCTCATACAAGTTCTTAGTGATGCCTTTCGGCCTCTCTAATGCACCAGCTGCATTTTGCACACTAATGAACAAGGTACTTGCTCTGTTCCTTGACAAATTCATGGTTTTTTATCTTAATGACATTGTTGTGTATAGCCACACTTGATGTGGCGCCCCTCCTACCTACTGGCAACATTTCTAATCGAAATACATTTGAGAAAATAGTTATATATATATATATATATTTTTTATTTTTTTTAACTTAAATATAATAATACTCTTACTATAATACAAAACTGGACCATGTGTGATTACCAACGAATAAAAATAATAATACTTTTATAATAATAAAAAATTGAGCCCTATATGATTACTGACGGGCTCATATGTGTGCCCTTGACACGTCTTATATTATTTTCTATAGATGCGTACCCCGGGCACGTCTTACACTGTTTTCTACAGATGCGTACTCCGAGAACATCTTATGTTGTTATCTATAGATGCGTACCCTGGGCACGTCTTACACTATTTTCTGTAGATGCATACCTCGGGTACATCTTACATTGTTTTCTATAGGTGCGTACCCCATAAACGTCTTACATTGTTTTCTATAGATGCATACCCCTGGAACGTCTTACACTATATGCATACCTCCAACATGTCTTATAATAAGTCTAAAAGGTCGGTAACATACTAAAACTTATCATGTATATAAAGTATGAAAGTATATCAACTATAACTTTACATAAACTCCAATATAACCAATAGGAGCGTTACCTAACTAGCTTGGAAACTCTTTGGGTAAAAATATAGAAAATTTGAACTTTTTTAAAACTCAATTTAAATTTATCTTGACAGTGATATTAAAAGAAAGCATAATTCGTTATATATATAATTTTTGTACATATATATAAACATGATAATATTTATAACTCTGTTAATAAAACAAAGTACTACTCTTATAAACTTCTCAAATTGCGTTAAAAGATTGCCTTTCCAAAATTACATTTTTGAACTTTCCTGCCTCCCCATAGGTCGGGTCCATATATACTCCACACCAAGTCATTCACACTCCATTCACTCAGTCAAGAAACTACTGACTTTTTCATTTTCAGCTCACCTATAAAAAGAAGTAACTACTATGGGCTAAAAAGTTAAGTAAGTAAAGATTTTATCTCATATGCATAAATCATATTCAAATACATTTTGAAATAAGTCGTTTGAATAGTTTTGTAAATTCTTATAAATCTTTCTATGCAAATGGAATGTTCTTTCTACTGCTATAAGCCATGAGGATTCTGCCGCCGGCACTACTTTGATCTATGGTCCTTTATGACAAAACAATATCTAAGATCAACAACTCCAATTAGTCTACCCTGATCATATCACATCTCGGATCGGCAACCTCTCTCAGTTAGACCTAATCGAATAAAATCTATAAGGTCAGCTATTCTGCTCATTCTAACCTAACCAGGCACTGCCTCACTATAATGTTATGCTTATGTCATGTCATCCATCACACTAATCAATTTAAAAGCACAATATTTCTCTTTTCTATTTTGCGTAAAACTGATAGTGCATTCAATACTTTTTGAAAAAGGTATATATTCAAATCATATAAACTTAATTCCAACATGCTTTATAAAAATACAGCACCACACAATCAAGTCAATATTTATCATACTATGTTGCATTCATATCAATATATAAATCTCATGCTGAACAAACAGTAAAAATACTTATGTTGTGGGTGAGACTTTACTTACCTGTCATATGTCCTATATTAGTAAGAATTCCTTGCAAATCTTGCAGGTTTAGGCCAGCACCTAACTTATCCAAACATGTGTTTATCTTAGTACAAAATTTATTCTCAATTATACTTAAAACACATAATTTAACTTAAGGTGTCGAAATATTTTGTTGCTATTATAACAGGTGTTGACTCGTTGACCCGTCGATCCCGTTGACCAATTGACCTATCAACCCAACGAGTACTTCGCATATTAGAGGCGTCGAATGCATCGAGCCATCGAGTACGTCGAGCCATCGAGTACTTCACATATTTGAAGGTGTTGAGTACTTCGAGGCATCGACCCATTAACCCGTCGACTCGGTACTTAAACTTTGACATATTCAAAATCTTGCTAACTACTTAAGACATATAAACCTTGATCTCATATTGATCTCTTATACTTTATAAATTCTACTCTCATTCTCGATCTATTACAAACGATCTGAATATCTCAAGTACAAAAGCAGTCATGATTCTTTTTTCTCAGGTTGCTTCCTCTACTTTCTAACTTTTCCACAAGATTTTAACTAAGGGAATAATCTTATTCCTTAACACTTTTTCTCTCATATCTAATACCTGCACCGGTTTGTCTTCATACGACAAATCATTTCTTACTTCTGTTGGTTCATTCTGCAATATATGAGATGGAGCTGAGACATATTTCCTCAGTATCGAAACATGAAATACATCATGCACTTCTGAGAAATTTGGTGGTAGTGCTAATCGGTATGCCACGTTACCTATCCTCTCAAAGATCTTGAAAGGTCCAATGTATCAATGACTTAACTTTCCTTTCTTCCTAAATCACAATATCTCTTTCATTGGGCTCACTTTTAGAAAGACAAGATCACCCGCTTGAAACTCAAGCGGTTGTCTTCTCTTATTTGCATAACTTTTCTGACAACTTTATGTTGTTTTCATCCTTTGATGAATCTTTTTTATTGCTCCTGTTGTGGCAGCGATAATGTTGAGACTTACTAACTTCATCTCTCCAGCTTCATGTCAGTGAATTAGAGATCTACACTTTCTTCCATAAAGAGCTTCATATGGGGCCATACCTATCGTAGTTTGATAGTTGTTGTTATAGGAAAATTCTACTAATGGCAACAGTTTACTCCATGAGCCTTGAAAATCTATCACACAGTCTTATAACATATCGTCTAATGTTTGGATGGTTCTTTCTGTCTGACCATCAGTTTAATGATGAAAAGTTGTAGAAAATTTCAACATTATCCCTATTACTCTATGCAAACTTTTCCAAACTGTTGCGGTAAATCTTGAATCTTGATTTGAAATGATAAAGATCGGTACTCCATACAATCTCACTATCTCTTGAATATATAGTTCTGCAAGTTGCTCTAAAGAATACGTCACTTTCACAAGTAAGAAATGGGCTGATTTTGTGAGTCGATTGATCACTACCCAAAATCAAATCATACCCTTTAGTAATTCTTAGTAATCTGATTACAAAATCTATGGATATTTGTTCCCATTTCCATTTAGGAATTTCAATTGGTTGCATCTCTCTTGTAGGTCTCTAGTGCTCAGCTTTGATCCTTAGACAAGTGAAACACTTGTTTACAAAAATTACCACACCCTTTTTCTATACATTTTTATGGCACCTGGATGAACTGAGTAAGGCGAATTGTGACCTTCGATCAATGTAAGATTCTTTATTTCTTCATTGTTGGGAACACATAACCTTTCTTTGAAGCTAAGAACTCCATCTTTAGAAATTTTGAAGTCAGACTTTTTTCCCTTCTATTACTTCTTACTTATCTGTTTCATCTCAATATCCGCCTCTTATGCACTTTGAATATCTTCAAGCATAGTTTGTTGAAGATTAAAAGTTGATAATTGTCATGTTGCCAACTCTATCTTTACTTCACACACTTCCTTTTGTAGTGGTTCTAGTAATGTACATAGTGTAGCAAGGTTAGCCGAGGATTTTTTACTTAAATCATATGTGGCTTTATTTATCTTACCTAGATGATATCGTATTTCACAATCATAATTCTTTACTAGTTCTAACCACCGTCTCTTCCTCATGTTCAATTCCTTCTACGTAAAGAAATATTTAAGACTTTTGTGGTCGGTATAGATTTCACATCTTACCCTATAAAGATAATGTCTCCAAGCCTTTAGAGAAAATACTACCGCAGCAAGTTCTAGGTCATGGGCTGGGTAGTTTTTGTCATAATCTTTTAGCTGGCAGGAAGCATGAGCAATCACTTTTCCATTCTGCATCAATATTGATCCCAACCCTAGCTTGGTTTCCTCACTATATATTGCTAATCCGTCTTCACCTTATGGGATAGGAAGAACGGGGGCACTTGCTAGCTTTTGCTTTAGCTCTCTTGAAAGCTTTCTTCACAAACTTGTGACCACTCAAATGTTTGACCTTTAGGAGTAAGTCTAGTGAGTGGGGTAGCCATTTAGGAAAATCCTTCCACAAATCATCTGTAATAACCCACCAATCCTAAGAAACTTCACACCTTTGAGGTGTTCTTTGGCCTATACCAATTACTTACTGCCTCTATATTGCATGGATCTACTGAAATCTCATAAGTAGAAACAACTTGTCCTAGGAAAGTGACCTAATTAAGCCAAAACTCACACTTTCTAAATTTACCGTAAAATTGATGATCTCTAAGTGTTTGCAACACCATATTCAAGTGTTCTATATGCTCCTCCTTAGACTTTGAATAGACAAGAATATCATCAATAAAGACAATGACAAACTTATCTAGATACACTTTAAACACTCGATTCATCTAATCCCTAAAGGTTGTTGGGGCATTAGTCAGTCCGAACGACATTACGAGGAATTCATAATGCCCATAACATGTTCGAATTCTCGGATCTTCAGCTGATGGTATCCTGATCTCAAATCAATCTTTGAGAATACTGAAGCCCTTTGGAGTTGATCGAACAAATCGTCTATTCGTGGTAGAGGATATTTGTTCTTTATGGCTACTTTATTAATCTTCTACACATCCACATTGACCCATCTTTCTTCTTCAACAATAATACAGGTGCTCCCCAAGGTGAAAAACTAGGGCGAATTTGGCCTTTGTCAAGTAGTTCTTGTAATTGTTTTTAAATTTCCTTCAATTATGCATTTTTTGAGATTGGTGCAATTCCTGGTGCCAAGTCTATTTCAAATGAAATCTCAGGGTTTAGGGGTAGTCCTGGTAACTCTTTTGGAAAAACTCCAAGAAATTTACAAACTATAGGAACATATATCGTATCTACTATACTAGCAAGATATCCAACACAACCACTCTCTATAAACTTCGTTGCTTTAAGTGTAGATACTAATGGAATTCGTCTCTTTCTTGAATCACTAATGAATTTGAACTGTTCTTCTCATGGTAGTTCGAATATTACTCTCTTCTTTCGACAATCTATTATGGCATTAAACTTGGAAACCAATCCATTCCTAATATGACATTGAAATCTTGCATATCTAACATCATGAATAATTCCATATCCTCTAATTAAAAGGGTACAACTCGCAGCCAATGAGATGACATCAATACGTCTTTTGTGGTAGCGTTGTGCTAAATATTTCAGCTAATTGTTCAGGGGGTAGCTTAATCTTGCTAACAAACCTTGAAGTAATAAAGGAATGTGTTACACCAGAATCTATCAGAACTAATGCAGGATTACTAGTAATCAATATCTGACCTGATATTACGGTGGGTAGACTCGCTTCAGCTTCCTCTTGAGTGATCATAAACACCCTTGCATTTGGTCTCACTTGTTGTCCTTCACCCTTTCTTAGGTTATTGCAGTCTCTAGGAAAGTGCCTTTATCGTCCACAATTGTAGCATCCTACAGTACCAGCTTTACATTCACCAGTAGTGTTTCTGCCACATTTATTGCATTAGTTAGATGGTCATCCTTGGGTCTTTGAGCCTTGAACCTTGTTTTTCTTATTATGTGCTCCATTCTAATTTTGATTTTGGTTCCTAAAATCTTTGAAACTTGCGCTTCCCGACCTTTTTTGATTATTCAATTATGGATCAAAGCTCTGTTGAGCTCCACAAATTGTTCGTGCTGAGGATCTGACATAGCTTTGTACTTCAGTAGTCGTTCTGCCCGCATTTTCTTTTCCTGTAACTTCTTTCTTTTCTTTTTCTAGAATCATTCTTACACTATCGATCCTCATAGCCTTATCAGCGACCTTGGAAAAAGATGTATCATCTAAATCCACAACCCCTAAGTCCTTGCGAGTGTCACGATCAAGGACTTTCTTGAAATGCTTCACCTTCAAGGTATTCATAGCCACCTGATGTAGTGCATACTTGGATAATTCATCGAACTTTGTAGCAGTTCTTCCATCGACATGTTACCTCTTTGCAAGCTCAAAAACTCTCTTCCTTTTTCTTCTAACAAAGTGTGGTTATATATTTCCCTCAGAGCATTTTTCAAAATTATGGCCATGTCATTGCTCCAATTTCATGGATACTTGTCACAGTGTCCCACCAATAACTTGCATCATTGAGCAGCAAGCATGCAGCACAACACAGTATACCTTTTCATTATTTGGGACTTTTGCACAGTCAAAGAGCCTTTTCATTGTCCTAATCCAATTCTCCGTTGATCTCGGATCATGACACCGAATTCTTAGGGCTTATACTTCATAAACTTCTCGGCCGTAAAGTTTGGATTTTCCCTACAATGGAGGAGTGTACTACTTGTTGTTGTTGTTGAATCAATATTTCTTGAAGTTGTCGCTATTGTTGGAAGAGGGTTTCCAACATCTCACCCTGTCTTTGAGTCAGACTCATTAACTCATTCAACTCTTGTTGGTTGGGGTTGTTAAATAAACTACCAGCACGTCTATTGGAGTACTCACTAGCAGTACACCTTCTTAATATCCTTATACTAGAATTTAGTGCAGGATAGTTTAATTCCTATAGCAATATGAATGTCACACATTACTTCTCGGAATAACTGGTCACCCTATCCACATAAGTATCAACTTCTAGAGGTTCCTAAGATAATGACGGTCTACTACTTTCTACCATTATCTAGTATAGCTATCCTAGATCCTTACAAAAATCTAGATAGCAATTAGACTCAAAATTAATTTGAATCATTACTCTAAGACTATGATACTTACAGTGAATAAAGTTGTCACCTACGTGTCATGTATATATGGATTTTGTCTCTAGAATCCTTTAAAACATTGCTATGATACCAAACTTTGTGGTGCCCCTCCTGCCTACTCGCTACATTGCTTATCGAAATACCTTTGAGAAAATAGTTATATATATATGTATTTAACTTAAATATAATAATATTTTGGCTACAATACAAAACTGAGAGCTGTGTGATTATCAACAAATAAAAATAATAATACTTTTATTAAAATACAAAACTAGGCCCTGAGTGATTACTGACGTGCTCATGTGTGTACCCCTAGCATCTCTTACATTATTTTCTACAGACGCGTACCTCGGGCACGTCTTACGCTGTTTTCTATAGATGTGTATTCTGACACATCTTACACGGTTATCTAGATATGTACCTCGGGCACATGTTACGCTATTTTCTACAAATGCGTACCCCGGGCATGTCTTACAGATGCGTACCTTAGTACATACACTATATGCGTACCCTAGGCACGTCTTATAATAACTTTAAGAGGTCTGTAACACACTAAAACTTATCATGTATATAAAGTATGAAGGTATATCAACTATAACTTTACATAAAATCCAATATAACCAGTAGAGGCGTTACCTAGCTAACTTGGAAACTTTGGTAAAAATACAGAAAATTTGAACTTTATTAAAACTCGTTTTAAATCTATCGTGGCAGCGATGTTAAAAGAAAACGTAATATGTTGTATATATAATTTCTATAGATATAAACATTATAATATTTATAACTATGATAAAAAAACTAAGTACTACTTTTAGAAACTTCTCAAAATGTGTTTAAAAAAAGGCTTTTCCAACAATACATTTTTAAACTTTCCTGTCTCCACATAGGTCGGGCCTATATGTGCTCCACACTAGCTCGATCACACTCCATTCACCTGATCAATAAACTACTGACTTTCTCTTTTTCTGCTCACCTAGAAACACAAGCAACTACTATGAGTTAAAAAGCTTATTAAATAAAGATTTTATCTCAAATGCATAAAACATATTCAAATACATTTTGAAATAACTCGTTTGAATAGTTTTGCAAATTCTTATAAATCTTTATATGCAAATGAGATGCTCTTTCTACTGCTATGGGCCCTGAGGATGCTACCGCCAGTACTAGTGTGATCTATGGTCCTTTATGACAAAATATTATCTAAGCTCATTGCTCCGCTTGTCCGCCCTTATCAGATCACATTTCATATCAGCGACTTCTCTTAGTTAAACCTAATTGAATAAAATCTCTAAGGTCAATGACTCCACTCAGTCAGTCCTAACTAGGCAATGCCTTACTATAATGTTATGCGTATATCATGTCAAGCATCACACTAATCAATTTCAAGCATAACATCTCTTTTTGTTGTTTTTGCGTAAAAATTGATGGTGCATTCAATCCTTTTTGGAAAAGGTATATATTCAAATAATATAAACTCAATTCCAACATGCTTTAAAAAAACACAGCACCACGTAGTCAACTCAATGTTCAGCATGCTATGTTGAATTCATATAAATATCATAAATGTCAAGCTAAACAAATAGTGAAAATACTTGTGTTGTAGGTGAGACTTTACTTACATGTCGTATGTTCTATATTGGTAAGAGTTCCTTGCAAATCCTACAGGTTTGGGCTAATTCCTAACCTATCAAAACTTAATTCTCAATTGTACTTAAAACACGTAATTTAACTTAAGGTTTCGAAAAACTTTGTTGCTGTTACAGCAAGTGTCAACCCATCAACCCCATCGACCCAGCGAGTACTTTGCCTACTGGAGGCGTCGAGTGCGCCGACACGTCGAGCTATCAACCCATCAAATACATCAAGCCATTGAGTACTTTGCATATTAGAAGGCGTTGAGTACTTCAAGGCTTTGAGGCGTCGACCCATCGACCCTTCAACCCATCAAGTACTATGCATTTTTTAAGGCATTGAGTACATTGAGGCATCGAGCCGTCAACCCATCAACCCATCGACCCAGCGTTTAAACTCTCACGTATTCGAAACCTTGCTAACTAATTAAGACGTATAAACTTGATCTCATATTGATCTCTTATACTTTAAATTCTATTCTCATTCTCGATCTATTATAAATAATCTAAAGATCTCAAGTAGAAGAGCTGTGATGATTCTTACCAGAAGTAACTTTTAACTGGTATAATATGCTTCCAACTGAAGAGATCATAATTGCAGCTTGTGAGCTTCAGATGGTAAGTCCCTTACATGAGAATCCTTACTTTCACTTCCAATTATTCCAAGTGATAGAGGAAGGAAGGAATCCTTGGTTTTTACTTGAAATTTCACCAAAGGTCAGAAGAGGGGTGAAACTTTACTAACCACCGAAGCAAAATGAAATTTGTATGTACTATACAACGTTGCAACTAGAGGTGTTAACTTCGTAGTTAAGACCTACTATCTATATGCTTTCTGCCGATAACCAATAAACATATATATCTGTATATGTATCATTTTTATATTCATGCTTATCACATAGTGTGAGAGAGGGAAAGGTGAGCTAGTGAAGCCCACCGCTTCAGCTTTTCCCTTTACTATTTTATTATTATTATTATTATTATTATATTATTATTATTATTATTAGTCTAATATCTTTAAGACTAATTTCTTAGGATTTTATTTCAATCCTTTTCACAAACCTGTTTGGAAAACTGGTGCTAGCTATTAGGGACTTTTTACCTTATAATATTTGGTTAAAATTTAATCTAACTATGGGAAGTAGGTAAATGGCATATTACAATGGAATATAGGTAATAACTGGATTATTCCAATTGGAGTATTTGCATGAAACAATATACATGATGGTGTAGCTGTACGAGTAGGACGTAAATAATCCTTCAAGGATTTTACAACATTCTCCTCCATTGCAACATTATGCTCTACCACTAGATTCTCCTCTATAAATTCTCCTCTACAACTTCTCTTTGATCCATGTTGCTACCTGTAAATGAGTCAGACAGTGATACGATAGTCAACTATTCGAATGATAAATTAGAAGTAGGTGATTTAGGTCTCTTTGTAGAATTTCCCAATTTATATCTACATCTTTCTTTATACCTATGCATTCAAAGTTAAATAGTAAAAAAAATATAATAATAAAACAAAAAATAAAAATAAAACTAAGAATTATGTGAACCTAAGCTAAACTAACGTAAAATAAAAATAAAAGAAAGAATTAAACCTATTCTAACGTAATTAAAAAAAAACTAACCTAAATTAATAATAAAATATAAAAGAAAAAGAAAATAAATATCTAAAACGATAACCAAAAATAAAAGTCTTAATCTAAACAAAATAAAGTATACTAAAAATGTGAACGACTAAAAACTGAAATTTTTTTAAAGTAGAAAATATACAATAAATATTTGCACAAAAAAAAAAGAGAGAAAGGAATAGAGTTACGCTGATAAAATCGCTAAATTTTTTTTGTGTTTATGACGCTTTCCCATAAACAATGGCAAATTTTGATTATGCTCAAAATATACATGCAGTAATTATAGTATAGATTAAGGTATCAATCCTACGAACAAGTGCGTACAATAAGAATCAACATATTAAAACACTCGACAATAATCATATTATAGAATTAGATAAGAATGCAATATTAAAATTGATTAATAATAATAAAATTGATAAGGCATCATGAATCCATATCAAGCTCCATTCTATTATTTCTCACCTTGATTCATAATTATAATTCAGTTGTATATTTCACATTCCAAATAGACAATCAAAAAATATGTAATTGAAGATCATAAGAACATAAGTATATTTGATAGGATAAAATTATTTTCTATTAGATCATATTCTGACCTATCTTACGAGTTATCTAAAATTGATAATATATCTTATGACAATATTATAGTAAAAGATCAACCTATAAAATAAATTTACCAGTAGCAATTATACCTTAAATCATCCACATAAAGAAAACATGATTGAGTATATATGAAAAAAGAAAAATATAATAAAGAGTTTTTTGGATTAAAAGAGACTACCAAATAATAAATAGTTTAACACTAAACAAATATAAGACTTATCATAATATCAAACGAATCAAAGTTTGAAACATAGGAAACTAGACATAAAAGATCATCCCTAATCTTACTTGTAACTTCGCCTGATTTGCAACCCATCTCCATCACTCTAGTTTCTCAAGAAGAAAAATATTTGAGAAGAAGAATAATGCCCCTTTGTTGCAGCTTTTTGGTCTTTTTATAAGAGGTTAGATTGCATGGCGCCCGAATTCCCGAACGCCCATGCAACCCGGGCAATCCGAGTCATCTATGCAAATCCAATATCCCCAGGCGACGACAAAACACATGGGTCACCCGCGTATTACATTTTTTTTTCTTTTCCCCACCTCTGCTACCTTTTTTATTACTTTCCCCCCTTACTTTCTCCTCCCCACCCCTGCGTACCTCTGGCCTCTGCTTCATTCTTCTTCTTGTTCTATGATTTTGGGTAGTTTTAGAGGGTTAAGTTTGATTAAGTGTTTTGGGGTAGATTTAGGTTTTAAAGTAATTTTGGGATTTTGTGTAAAATGAGGGTTTAGGGTAAATTTAATGTTTAGGGTAAAATTACTGTTTAGGTAATTTTGGGGTTTTACATTAAATTTAGGGATACAATACAAGATAATAATAGATACTTTATGAAAACATAAGTAATTCGTAGAATATAACTTGATAACAATATAAAATATTCACATCATAGAATTGAAATAATATACAAAAATATAACAAATTTCGGTAAAGAAAACTTAAATACTACATGAAAACATATTGCTTACTCTATGACCCTAAAAAGTAGACATTTTGGCTCCCATATTGTTCAAGCTATGAGTACGGATTGTAGCCATAGTAAGCATTTTTCACTCAGTTCCATGTGTGAGTTTGGATATTGCCCACCTGTGTGGTCAAACAGTAGGTATTCATTATGCCACCATGTTTCCTAATCCAGGTTGTCGTTCGCTAAAAAGATCATAAACATTGGGCTTGTAAATGCTACAAGCTTCAATGAAGATGTGGTCCCTCAATTTTGGGGCTACAAGAGTGTTGATCATTTAAAAATCCGACTTAAGCTCGTTGTAACGCAGTTCATCTACAACTTTCTAGAAAGGCTTTAGGAATCAATCCTTATTCATCTCAAAATTCAAATGACCTCGGAGATGAAAGTTAACGCTTTCACTCACTTGCGTGGTCCTTTTACCTGCACAAAAGACATTTGTCACGTATGCCTGCACCCACTTCTCATTCCTCTCGTAAATCCTTTGCAGCCACTGGTTATCATGTAAATTATGGGCATCCAGTATATGAGCCCATGCACTCTCGAAATCTTCCACCGAACTATCAAATAGAAGTCACTTCTAGTATTTCTTAAAAGCTTTGTTTCTTAGTAGACCACCAAGATTTTTCTTCGCATTTTGTTTTATATGCCATACACAAAAGAAGTGATGCATGTCTTTAAGGATGGTGGGGATTGTAGCCAACATTGTCGCATCCTGGTTAGTGAATAATGACATTGGCACCTTTCCAGACATACATTCAAGAAACATAGTGAATAGCCATTGGAATGGTTCAATCATCTCATCAGAAAGTAGATAGGCCCCAAACAAAACCCTCTGCCTATGGTGGTTCAGACCCATGAAAGCCCAAAGAGGCCTATTCTTATTGTTTATCTGGTATGGCATATCAAAGAGATAAAGTTTCCAAAAATTGCATAGTCATTTCGCATGCAGTGGTCTACCCAAAATATATTGGTAATGTGATCATCCTCATCACAAGGATGGCGCCCATATATACTCTATATCCAAGCTTCGTTGATTGTTGAGATAATTTTTTAGGTCCGTTCATGTGAACCCCACCTAATCTCTTCCACCGACCTGGCAACCTTCAGATCATGAGCTTGCTTTGGGTGAATAGAAGCTCCCTCCGCAGCATCGATCTCAACCTGTTGGAACTGGGTTCGAACCTAGTGAATATGACCGGAGCAAATGCTTTTTGATTCTATTGTCATCTCATGGTTATGAACTGAGTTCGAGCTGTAAATATAATACTTCTCATTTGGTTGTAGTCAAAGTTAAAAATGTGCAGCACAATCACACCTTGTCTCTCGTCGTTCCTTCAAATAATTAGTATGTGGATCTCTCGGATCTCTAACCTCTTCCTTGTGGTAGAGAAACCTCTTATTCATAAATATGCCCTTACCTATATGTTGGTCACCTTTACGAACGTTGAATCCAATATCACTTGCATAGTTGTTGTACCAATCATAGGCATCTTCGATGTTATCCCACTGTAGATGCCAAACATTTGCGAGGGTTTTATCATTTTCTTTCACAATATTTCTTATATAAGTCAAAATTATATATGCACAACTAATTTATTTGCAAAATTATATCCACTAAATAAAAGATTTACGGTAGACACCAACCTACCAAGATTGAGGAAGTATCAGAAAATATTTATGGATTAATGTCTTGCCTTAATGCCATTTTAGTTGGGAACAAAAATTCGAAGAGAGAAAATTGAGAGAGAGAAAATTTTGAGAGTACAAGAGCATTTTTCAATGATTTTCGATCGCTTGGGTATAATGTGGAGGAATATTGCATTTAATTATTCATTACAGAAATGGATGGGTGGTGAGGGATTAGCAGTCATTTTTGTCTATTTCTAACCAATTTTGACCACTTTTGACTAATATTTGACCACTTTTGACCACTTAAGACGCATATCGACGGGTGTTCTCTAGACCTGTCGACCCATAGAGTTTTGAGGTCAAAGACTTTCTTGGCTCTCTGACCTTAAAATGCATATCTAGAAAATGGGTGGATGGCTATGATTTTGTGTATTCCTATCTTTCAAAATGTTGACGAGAAAAATTATTAGATGTTTAAGATGATTATATTCATAAATTGGATTGAACATATAATTTGCAAGAAATAATAAGCATTAATTTGCAAAATTATATAAGGATTAATATTTCCATTCATATACTCAAAATATTTACATAATTACAAATCTAAATAGAGTTGATAAATATCACATGCTATTTGACGGCAGAAAAGACTCATGTTGTCCTCACAAATAAGCATTAAATCAGGATCAACATAGTGATACTTTAAATAATTCAACATATACATATCACAATCCCCTTTGACAATGCATATATCCTCATTCAAGCCAGTGACCACTTCGATCTCAAATGGCTGGGGACCGTAGTCTGTTCAATCGCTCCTTAATAGGTACAAGAGCATGGTGCTTAAAGGTTTAAACAATTCAATTATCTTCTTGATGTGGTACTTACAACTGGATAAGCTGTGGAGGACTTTGATCTTGTGTTCAGGAATCTCCACGACCAATGCATCTAATGCTCGTTTTTGATATTGAAGGGGATGTAAAGCTAGTTCACGTACTTCCATGTAATACTGCCAATTGGGTTATGTCCATCAACACAATCCATCATCATCGAGTCCACTTCCATACATGAGTTAGATGGTCCCCCTCGTGCAAAAAAGAAAAAAGTAACATTCCAATAATTTTCCATGAATAAAAGGAGCACATGATCTATGAAAACGATGGACTGGTTGAGCAATTGATTGAACTTTTGTTGTCTCGTCTAGAGCAAGAACATATACTCATTGACGTGCTACAAATAAAAAGAATCATAAGTTAAATAAATAAATTGTTAAGAAATTCATCCAATTGGTGTCGAATACATAAAAAACTATGTAGCCATGACTTAGGTTTCAGTATGTCCTTAAAAAATTATCTATCGAAGTGAGTGCTATCAAAACCTATGACATGTGACCTATCATGGGAAAATTAAGATGAGTAAGTTATTGACATAATCATATATAACAAAAATAACTTAAAATGGAGTAAAGAATGAATTTATACTTGTGGCTCAGTTTTGGCCTCTAATCATGTCTACATTTCACTCTCATTCACCTTATTAGGAGTAAGGAGTGCTATGCCTTCATTCCTTTTTTCTTCTTATATTTTCATTTTTTGCCTATGTCTATAAAAGGAGACATGATTGTTGGACTCCTCATCCTCTTACCTCGTCTCATCTCAAGTATGGGTGGGGTCACATATGATTCGGTTGAATCCTCTACATCTTCCTATCCCCATAAGGTTGGCATTACTCGATCCATCATTACTAGGCACATTAGACACAAGTTGTGGTGGAGATTCATAGTGATAGACAAATAGAGACGTAGCGGGTGAAGGAGAATAATTTGGAGATATGACGGGTGAAGGTGGTTTCATCATCTTTGTTAGCTTCTTATCCATCTCATCTAACCGATTCTTCATGTTATTTCTCAATTCTTTGAACATCATCTCGAATTTCTCTATCCAACCTATAAAAAGAGACTTCATCTTCTTCTCCGACACTCCCCTTTTTTTTCTTCCCTTACACCTTCTTCTTCTTCTTCTTCTTCTTCCTTTTCTTTTTAAATATAATTTTGTTCTTCTTCTTTTTCCTTCTTGTTCTTTTGTAGCTTCTTCTTGTTGTTGTTGCAATTCCCTACTCAACATGTCTACAACTTCATCGTCCTCGTCCTCAAAAGGTACCAAAGTTCATAAATATTCTTCAGCTGCTTCTTCCTTGGTTGGTTTCAGGATTCCACAAATGCTGAGCTATATTAAATGAAGGTAAAAGTCATTCAATACTTAATCAAGATAAAATAAAATAGTTTAATTAATTCAATAAAAGAAATGGATACATATTTTTTCCTTGTTCGTGTCTCGATATTTCCATGATTATGCGGGGGACCCTAGATAACCATATTAAAATTCGAAGGATAAGATTCTCTTTATTCCACAATGACCATATTTCCAAGATAAGGAATGGCTTTGTATACAAATACATGCATGGTAATAAATGGATAAGCAAATGTAACTCAACAAAATGAAAGCCAAATAACAAATTAAAATAAAAAGTCTAACCTATAATGTCAATGGAAACTCGTCTAAAGTATATGTTTCCTCTTTCTCCTTCTCTATCAACGCCTTCTTCTGGTATCTATTGTAAGGGTCTTCTCCTTAATATTATTCTTAAGGACCTAAATGGTTTTCTCATAGCTCACTCTACCCCAAGGGTAACTGGATAGCTGGTGAAAATTAATGGCAATGCTCAATATAAATTCTCGGATCTTATTTTTCTTCCCTTGAGCCTATGTGACTCCTTCAATGAAGTTGACAAGAGTCATCTTCACAATTTCATCATCATCGTTGGTCCATGGGGCAACATTTAATTTAAATCTCCATGCAAACTCTAAAAGTTATGCACTCTTCCCACCAAGATACTTCCTCAATAGGTGGTCATTTTTTTCTATCAACTTAATAATGTGGTCAGGAGGGTAAGCATGACATTTCAACCTCGTCACCATTGTAAATTCTCTCAGACTGAACTACACATACTTCTTCTGATGCTTAAACCACAACTCGTACTTTTTCTTGCACTCGGCTCATCGGAGAAGGAAAAAGTTTATAATTTGGCCAAAATTTGTAAGATTTTCCTTCACATCAACAAAGTGGCCAAGGCAAATTTCTCTAAACAACTACAATTATCGTGGATTGGGCTTTTCTTTTATATCAGCCGTCACAACTTCTTGCTTTGATATCATAGTAGTACAACATTTGAAGCGGAGACCATCGTGAATTATGAGTTGAAGCTGGGGACATATTAGAGGTTGATCACCCTAAAAATAAATAAATTCAAAATTCAATGTTAGTATACACACATATTTAAGCTAAATACTTCAAAATTAACAAAGCAATACCCGTGTGCTCTATGGGTCGAAGGGTCTCGACCTGTGAAGGGGACATCGATCCGCATAATACACTAGCATTTACTCTACGGGTCGAAAGGCCTCTACACATACCATTTTTTAAAGATGGTTTTAGGACGCTTAATGCATTACTCTACGATGTTGATTCTGGTGCTGCTTTCAACCTCTTACCTGAGATTTTTCAAAATGCATTGGGTTTGTTTTCAACGGAGATTCTAACTTCGAATAAGTTCGTGAGCTCGAATGGGTTCATTGATGGAGGTTAAGAATGAAGATTTAAAGTTTTGAACGTGTGTTAATGGAGAGGACGAGACTAAAGAAAGAAACGAAAACAAGGGGGGAAGAGAAAAGACAAAAGGTAGCAGAGGGGGGAGGTGGAAAGAAAAAAAAAATTAATACGTGGGTCATTAGGTCAATACCGATGACCCGCGTGTTTTATCCCTGAGCGACGTGGCTTACCCAGTGACATTGGATTTGCATAGACGATCTGGATTACCCGGGCTGCTTGAGCGGTAGGGAATCTGGGCGCCATACTATCTAACCTGTTTTTATAATAGTTGCGGTGTAATTAGTTTATTCCCATAACATCCTTGATTTTTGCAAATCAAAGTTAGCTTGATACTTTCCATGTATGTAGCCTTGACATTGCACATCAAATAGTAATAATTATCTTCTTTGACTTTTTATTTCTTTTATCAAAGATTAGGCTTTTTCTTATGCATTAAAAGCTGAAGACCTTTTTTTTTTTTGCTTGGGTTGGACATAATTGAAGACTTTCTTTTGCGCTTGATTGTTTGGTGTCTTGTAGAATCGGCTTAAGCCATTTTTGCACATCCCTTTGACTTGAATCATTTTACGGCTTGAAAACACACAAAACAAAATAAATCATAAAATAATAGTACAATAATAATGATAAAAACATATTACAATAAGGTTAATTTATTGATAGATATTCCCAATAAATCACTATTTCAATCATACTTTTAGGCACATATCAACGACGGTTGTTCATTTCTTTCAAATGTGGTGACATTACTTGTTGGGATCTAAGTTTGTAGTGAAGATGAACAATGTGGCCACAAGTTACTTTTAAACCCAAAAGAAGTTGTTACCTAAGCAAGCATAGTGGCAAGACTTTCTTGCAGAGTTTCACTATGTCTTGGAGTATAAACCAGGAAAGGTCAACCTAATTACTAATGTGTTGAGCTGTAAAGCAGAGTTAGCAGTATAAGTCATCCCAAGTGCCTGATGGTTGATAGGATTAAGGAAGGCATGGAACAAGTCCTACGATAAAGAATCTTGTGGAGTATGCTAAGGAAGGCAAGACTAGGCGATTTTGACTAAAAGATGGGTTGCTATACACCAAGGGCGAGCGGGTGTTTGTGTCAAGATGGGAAAATCTATTGTGCGAGATTATTAAGGAGTGTCATGACTCAAAATGACAGGGTCATCTAGGAATGCATTACACCAGAGCGCTCATTGATGATGGATATTATTGATCACACATGCGGGATGACATAGAAGCTTATGTGAAGACTTGTCTTGTGTGCCTACAAGACAAGATGGATCTACACAAATCGGTAGGGTTACTCGAGCCCCTTCCCATCCCAGAGCATGCGTAGGAAAGGGCCTTTATAGATTTCATACTTATCTCTTGAAGTCTGAAGGATGCAGGATAATCATGTGGTGGTAGATCAATTCTCTAAATATGTGGTATTCATCTCGGCCTCTCCCGATGTCACCACCGATGAGACAGCTCGGTTATTTTTAAAGTACGTGGTGAGGTTTTGGGGTGTGCCCCAAAAAATCAAGAGCGACAGAGACACACATTTCATCGGGTGATTTTAAACCTAATTGTTCAAGTTGCTCGGTTTCGACTTTAACTTCTCTACAAGTTTTCATCCTCAAATCGATGACCAAACAGAGAGGGTGAATAGGTTGTTGGAACTTTACTTGCGGAACTATGTAAGTGTCAACCAAAAAGATTGGGCTAAGTTGTTTGATACGACATAATTCTCCTATAACCTACATTAGAGTGAGTCGATAAAGAAGAGTCATTTTAAGCTTGCCATAGGCTAACAATTGTTGACTCCAAAGACGATGGCATTGGGCTACCCAAAGAAGTCTTGCAGTGTACAAATTTGCCAAAGGACTCTAATAAGAGATAGATATGGCTCGTGCCCACTTAAGGAAACCATCAAAGAAGATGAAGAAGTGTGCTGATCTTAAGTGAAGGGCGATAGAATTTTAAGGGGGAGATTGAGTCATGATGAAGCTATTGCCTTAACAATTCAAGTCGTTGAGCACAGTCCCCAAGGGGTTATACGATGGTATGAGAGACCGTTCAAGAACATACAATGAGTCGGGAAGGTCTCCTACAAGCTAGAATTACCATCAAATTTATGAATTTATCCAATTTTTCATGTGAGCCTCTTGAAGCTTTATCATGCAGATATGAGTGAGCCTAGTTGAGGAGTGGCTAACCGAGCACCAACATCAGTTGTCACTTCCTACAACAAGGAAGTAGAAGAAATCCTTGCAGATCGCATCATTAGGAAGCAAGGCATGTGAGTTAGAAGGAGTATCTCATTTGATGGAAGGGTGTTCCAAAAAGTGAGGAAAGCTAGGAGCACAAAGACTTGTTGTGGAACTTTAAAGACCACATCGAGCGATTTAAGCATGAGCGGATGACAGGACCATTGCCTGAATAGATGGGAGAGCACGGACAAATAAACATATGGGCGAAAGATGGAAAAGGATGGAGATTTATAGAAACTTATAGATCTTTCTTAAATTTTATAAAGTTTTTTAGATACTTAAATTTTTTTTTTAAATATTATATATTTTTTTAATCTCTTATAAAAGATTAAATACTTATATAAAGTTTTCTAAAAAATAGATCTTAACTATTATATTAAATTGATCTTAAATATCTATTTTAAAATATGGGTATATACGAGTCCTCTCTAACTCAATAAATGTTCTTCTAAGCCTTTCGGCTTAAGACTAGACTTAGTTGTTCGCAAGAGTTCACTTATTCGGCTCGGCAAGATTCGGATTAGACTAATTTAAGTCGTTCGTAAGAGTGCATTTATTCTGGTTAGGTTGATTTGGTTGCTGGAAAGAATCTATGGATGAAACTTTACGCGCGCGAGATCGTAGGCTAGCTTAGCGTGAGCGTAGCGCGCAGTGTACCATCTTATTCAACAAGTCAACCACTATTTCTGGTTTTCAAGCTTCGATGTAAACTTGGATCTCCATAAGAAAAATCGGTAAACCTAGAGAGCTTACCGGTAATGGCTGACAGGGAAAGCAGCGGCTTGGAGAGCCTAGATCTGCTGCCGTCGGCACTACTTGCCACGATCATGACGAAGCTTGATGTGGCTTCGATCCGCTCCGTCGCGTCTACATGCCGGACCTTGTACACCTGCGCGTCTCAAATAATCTCGTTCCTCCCCAGTTTCCATCTCCTTGTAAGTGTGATCGAGTAATTCATCGTGATTTTGCGATACTGAAACTCTTGAATCTCTCGTCAACTTTACGTTCTTCGTTTTTTCCTCAAGGAAATTGCGCCGACAAGAGAACTTGTTCGCCCTCTGCTTCCGGAAAATCCTTACCTGAGAAGCCTAAAGGTTGATTGCGGTAATCTCGATGATTCATCGATCCACTTCTTGCTTCATCCTTCCCTGCATGAGCTATGTCTGCACAATTGCGCGGATTTTAGTGGCAAATTGCTTTCTGAGATCGGTGGGAGATGCAGCGATATAAGGTTTGTACCTATGCCGCGCTTCTTGTATTGCTAGATTTGCTAGTATTATACATTAGCATAGTTTTTATCAAGGGTTTTTGATGCCTTATTTATCTATCAATTACTACGGGATGTGGTTTTAAATTCATTTGGCAGTTTAAATGCTGTTGTTATTCGCTTTGGTCTATATTCTACTTCAGGTCTCTCTACTTGGGTTCGGTGGCTGAAAAAAGAGGTCGGGCAATTCATATCTCTGATCTGGAGGACTTACTAAGTGGTTGCACTCAGTTGGAAGTAAGGCATTGTTGCACATGTAGGAAATTATAGATTTAATGAAATATGAAAATTGAATAAGAGTTATTCAAGGGATTAAGAGGATTTAATTTCTAAAACAAGGTAGCATCAATATAAAGGCTTAAAGGCCTCTTGAAATGGTATCTTTTCAATTACATGGGGGAAAAAAAAAATCCTCAATAATTGAAAGAACATACCTGACATATAATGGTGAATTTTCTTCTAGAAAAGAAAATAATATTTTTTTTCATAGTATTAATTTAATTATTTATCCTAAACTTTGTTGTTAGATGATAACTAGAACTTTCAAAGACAAAAATTGAAATGGGAAGAACGACTGCTTATCAATCGAGCTGCTTTTAAGCAATTGAAAATTTTAGGTTAGGGTTGATGAGTCACATTTAAGAATTTTAATCCCTGAGTAATTAAGCTGATCTTCAGTGAGATGGAACTGTGGCTACTGAGCTGGCTTCGATGAGAATTGTGATGGCTCATATGGAACGCCAAGAATTGACTATATATATTCACTGTAAATAATTCTTTGTGGCACTTGTTGAATTACTTGATTTAGAGCTTCTTCTGTTATTTATAGTTAAGACTAAATGACTTCTAAATTGTTCTGTAACAATTATATAGCTGGCTAAAATATGAACACCTTGATTATATTAATTATGTGGTTATTTATTCTAAAAAAACAACTACAGCTTGGTTACGTGAAAAGAAGAAGCTTGAAGATATAGATTAATTCGTCAAGCTAAATAGATTAGGCTCAATACTAGGTCAAGATCAAATATTTTAGATCAATGTAGGTTTAGTTTAGTAATTCAACCCTTAGGGAAAGCCTAAGCTTTAAATGAGTCGAACTTGATTATATTGAAATTTCACTTTTGCGCAACTCTTCTTATTAGATGGAAGGTTCTCTGAGGAAGATTAAAATTTGAAATGGGGATGTTTGAGTGAGGGTGGGTGTAGCATTGGCTAAAGACTAAAGTGAAGATGAGAGTACGCTGCATGAGATGTATGGTCATATGCCACAAAAATTCCTTATTTCTGTACATCTCATGCAGCAAAAATTCCTTATTCTGAGAAGTTAGAGTAGCAAACTTATTATTGTGAAAAAAAATTTCCCCTTTGGATTAATGGGTTTGAGGGCCAACTTAAGATCCATATCATTCAGAGTTAGGGTGGAGACACCATTAGTCTCTTAATATGGTTCTTTATTCATTATCTTGGTAATATTTGAAGAATTTTGGCTTTCATTCTTTAGTAATATTCTCTCCCCAGTACTTGGCTTTGGTACGTATAAATGTTTTCTTTTGCTGTTTATCTTAATAATAAAGCCACTTTACTATAAATCAATTGAATACCTACTGGAAAATGCTGTTAGAATAAACTGGTATTCTGGTACAATTAATTGTTGTTTTGATTCCGATTGTACATGTCTCTCTATTCTTTTTCTTTCGTTTTGTTTGTTTGTGTGTGTGCGTGTGTTTTCTTGTATTAGATAATAACAATTAATAGTAGGGTCTCACAAATGACAGCTTTCTCTCTGTGTATCTAAGCCTGTGACACACCTAGATTAGTCATAGTTATTTTATTCTTCAACACAAGATATGTAGGACTTTATTTATATGGTTGGACCATCTGGCATTCACACAAGATATGAAACATGGATTTTGTTATTTCAACTTTTGTTTGGAACTGTTCACACCTATCTAAACCCACTGTGTCAATATGTTTAGAATCTTTCTAGCTAGGCTTTGTAGTTAAATCTTTCTTCTGTTTTCAGATGTATTAAGGTTTTAAAAGACGAGCCAATTTTTCATTCATATTACATTAGAATTTCTCCTTACCATGACCAGTGAAGGTAGACTTCATATCAGTCATTCATTTGTGTGATGGTTTCAATTTCTCAGTGGTTTCACCTGATCTCCTAGGAAATGGGTTATTACCTACCATAATTGTGGAGTACCAAAAATCTTGTGTACATATTTGGTGTCACAAAAAAAATCATCTAGGATGTTTAAAATCTGTTTAGAGCATTATATCTTGTCTTAGAATATCCTATCCAAAACCCCATTCTGGTTTTCTTGTGGGTCTTAACTTTCCACAAACAAACTAATGGAACCCTTTTTTTATTTTTTATTTTATGTATTAGAGAAAAATAGCTACCGAGTAAGTGAAGTAGTAGTGGTACATGATCAAAATAAAAATTCTGACAATAGAGCCTCAATAGATTTTTCTTTTTTGGCTGGTACAAAGCTTCAGTATTTGATGATGGAGGAAGGGTAGAACAGGGAAACATGAAACTAAAAAAAAAAAAAGGGAGAAAAAGAAAAATCACTTGTGTTAGGCATTTTCAATAATAGGGTTTGTTCGTCAACAACGCCTAATAGTTTGTTTCAAGAGAAGCCTATAACCTGTAAAACATGGGAAACTAAAGAAAAAGTAAAAATGAAAGAAAACTAGTAGTAATAAACCGGAAACTGGAATGCAATAGTGCCATAGTTAACGAAACGACATTTAATCTGATATTAAATATCATGGTTTCCTTGAGTCTGACCCAAAATATATCATTCTAGACCAGTCTAGCTTGTAAGCTTAATCTATAAGAAAGAAAGACTTAATTAGACAGGTGAAAATTACTTCTGAAAACCCAATCTCAATGAGAGCAAAAGAACAAAGAACACCAGTGTGAAGAAACTCTTAAAACCCTCTCAAAGCACAAAACAAGATAAAACAAGGAAAGCCGTAACAAATCATCTAGCCATAAATACCCTGAACCAATCTGATCTGTTTTCAAGATCCCCTTAAACAGCTTAGGGTGCTAGATTTGTCAAAACTTCCTCGAAGTTCTTGATGACATACCAGAATTATGAGTAGTCCTCTGCCACAAGGTCCTTCTGTCCTCCAGTACAGTACGGAACCCTCAATTCTATCTAAAAGAATTTAATCGAAAAATAAGATATTAGGACCCCAATTTCTATGTGAAATGTAATCAAACTAATATTAAGAAAACCAATAATTTAGGAAAACAATAATGGGGTTCCCAACAAATGTCTATGTGGATCAATGTAATTCAGGCCTTAGCCTCATTGGAATCTGTTAGAACCTTGGAATCTAATTCTACAATGCGACCTCTCAAATTCAGTTCTTGGTCAAGCTTCTACTACAAAAAACCAGAGACTAGATTTCTTCATGCATATTAGTTTAGGATCCCAACCATTTGAACCATTTCAACTTCAGATCTTCTCTCCGGTATTTGATGATAACAGTAGACCATGCCTCTCACTAGCTGCAACATTTCTTGTGAAGTTCATTAGGAAGCTTCAGCCATTTAATCTTTGTACATTTGGATCTTAGTATAATGTCTATCTATAGCATCTGCAGTAGGTCTCGCGAAATGCTCTATGCTTTCTTAATTTGGCGACTCTGACTTTAGATTGGAAGCTCCACCTGGATTAGGCCAGTGGAATTATGGATAGCAATGTAGTTATCTTCTGAGATATGTTTGGTTGTACCTTGTAACTCTAGAGGTATTGAAACAACATTGATAATGTAGTAGGTTTCCTTCTCCCTCTTCTCGATCATTGAATTTTTTCATCATGATGATTGTGATACTGAATAGTCATTGAGGATCTCGCACGGTATAGTTAATGATTCTATGTTAATTCTTCTCCCTCTATTTAGAATGTCATAAAATAATCAGTCTAATTTCATAATATTTAATAGTATTTGAAATAAAAGAATTTGATTGAGTTCCATTTTGAAACCATGGTAGAAATGAATTCAGTTAGGCGTGAAGACTTTAATAGGACAAGGTACCAGGAGAGAGAAAAATTGGGTTGTGTAAGATGCTCTTTTAGGTTAATTTAAGAATACATAATAGATTTTAGGAATAATAGATTTTAAAGTGGGTTCTTGGGACCCTTCAATTCATTAAAAGAATTTCAAATCCTGACATGAAAAACAATTATTTTTTATTTACATTGGATTTAGATTAATTGATCCTCTCTTTTTTTTTTATCTACATGGTAACAAACAGTGAGATTCCTGATTTGGATGTCCAAAAATGGCCTGATTAGTATATCTTTTTTTGCACAATACCTATGATCTTAACAGAATTTTTCTTTATAATGAGCTGTCTGGAAATAAGGCACTGGAGCTCGATATTATTGTATTTTACCTATTTACATTAATTATCAGCAAGATATTCATTTACTTAGGTCGCAATAGTCTGCTATGTGTACAAAGGCAAGGAGAATTGTTGTGTAGTTCATGCTTAAAGTGTGAGATATGACATTTCCCATGTAATTTTCTAACAGAGACACATGTTCGGTGGACGCATTATTCCCCTTAATTTCGAATACATGCCATCTGATGTTTATCATTCTTAATTTTGGCAGGAACTGGTCCTCATGTTTGATGTGTCCCTGTTTCTTCGTCAGAATTTTTCCCGAGTTTGGGCTCAGGCTTCAGAGAAACTAATATTTCTTGAGATTGGCTATATATCTTCAGTAACAGTGACTGAACTGCTTAGCCAAAATTTGGAGATCCATCGCAACTCAAACCTTGTTGTACCATCCATACTTCCAAATATCCAAAAGTTGTCTTTTTCTGTTGACTATATAACCGACACCATGGTTAGTACCATTTCTAAAGTTCTCATCTCCCTAACCCATTTGGATCTTCGAGATGCACCACTCATTGAACCAAGAGCCTCCTTTGACCTTACCAATTCTGGTCTTCAGCAAGTCAATCAGCATGGTAAATTGAAACATCTCTCACTGGTCAGAAGCCAAGAGTTCCTCATTACCTATTTTAGGAGAGTCAATGATCTTGGGATTCTTCTAATGGCTGATAAATGTGGAAACATGGAGAGCATATGTCTTGGCGGCTTCTGTCGTGTTACAGACACAGGTTTCAAGACAATTTTGCATTCTTGCTCCAATTTATACAGGCTAAAGGTTTCTCATGGGACTCAGTTAACCGATCTAGTTTTTCATGACATTTCTGCAACTTCCCTTTCCTTGACACATGTTAGTTTGAGGTGGTGCAATCTCTTAACCAACTACGCCGTTTCAAATTTGGTATCAAACAAAGATCTTAAAGTTCTCGACTTGAGAGATTGTAGAAGTCTTGGAGATGAATCCATCCGAGCTATCAGCTCTATTCCAAAACTGCAGGTTTTACTTTTGGATGGAGCTGATATAAGTGATGCAGGTTTATCATACTTAAAACCCCATGCTATTAATTCTTTAGTATCTCTATCTCTCAAAGGTTGCAAAAGACTAACAGATAAATGCATCTCTGCTCTGTTTGATGGCTGTTCTAAACTGGAATTGCGAGAATTGAATCTATCAAATCTACCCTACCTCTCAGATAATGGAGTTTTGCTACTTGCAAAGAGTAAGGTCCCAATAACTGAACTCCGACTCAGACAATGTCCACTTATTGGTGACACTTCAGTCATGGCATTAGCCTCGATGCAAGTTGATGAGGGGAGATGGCATGGTAGTTGCTTGCGCTTATTGGATTTGTATAATTGTGGAGGCATTACACAACTCTCATACAGATGGTTAAAGAAACCGTACTTTCCAAGGCTACGATGGTTGGGTGTGACTGGAAGTGTAAATAGAGACGTAGTAGATGCTTTGGCTCGGAATAGACCATTCTTGCTTGTAGCTGTCCATGGTGAGGAGTTGGGACCTGACCAATGGGAAAGCTCGGAATCTCTTTTCATGCATGACTATGGTGAGGTGGATCATCTTGAACAGTGGATTTTAGAAGGCGAGGATGAGAATGATGAGCAAGAGATGGAGGATGCTGAAAATGATGCAGAACCAATGTGAGTGATTAGTTAATATAAGATTCAAGTTGTGTGTACTTACTACTAATGTTTAGTAATATAGAGTCAATACTTATATTTAGTTTTGTAAATACATTTTAACTGCACCTGTAAATTACATGGACTGTTTAGATTTTAGAACGTTAAGTTGCCTACCTCGTCAGCGACAGAACAAGGACATGTACTTGTTAAACTCCAAGTCAAACCTGAATTTCCGGAATCCGGTTAAACCAGACTTTTCGCTATTATAATTTATAATTATTTGTTTTTGTTTAGTAATTGCGGTGTATATGTGGAATTTTTTCCCTTGAGCCCGTATACACACGTTGTGAGAGGGGATACGTGGGCCCCACACGTCCATTCTCACATATGTGATCCTCTGGTACAACTTTAATGTGTCAAACGCTTGTACTAGTTTAGGTGCTTGATTTTTGGTACTTTTAGAGATTAAAGCACGATGTTGTGAAGTTTTGGGTACTTATTATTCCCTATTAAAAAATGAAGATTTGGATCAAAACTAGAGTTGTGGACGGGGACAAGAGCAGAATAGTCGCGGGGTTGGGGACAAAATTCTTATTTATCTTTGGATCGGATAAGAACTCACTGCATTAGCCAATATATTAATTACATTTTTTTCTCCTTCCATATGTTTATTTACAAATTTTAGTCACCACCATCTCTTCAACAACACAATGTCTCTCTCTCCCCTCTCCTCCTGCTAGAGTTGTCAAAATGGGTCGGATTTTTTGGCCCGGCTTATAGGCCGATCGATGAAACAACTCTTCTACACCACTATATCTCTCTCTCCCCCTTTCTCCTGCTAGAGCTATTAAAATGGATTGAGCTTTTTAGCCTAGCCTGTAGGTCGATAAAACAATCTGCCCCCGGAACTTGAGGCCCTTAAAATCCTATTTCCGATATGATCTAAAATGATTTAGAATTAAGTAATAGGATTTGGTTTGTTTCTATTTAAATAAAAAATATATATATGTCTAATATATGTCATTTTTCATCTTCATTGGAAGGGTGATATGACACACAAATGATTTGTTCAATCTATTTCTTTATCTCTTCATGAATCGTAAGTTTGTAACAACAGGACATAACTTTCTCAATTCCAATCGACTAGGTGTATTGTGTCGATTCTTTTGAGTAATATAGCTTGGACACATTTTCAAGCCCACCGACCGGGTCGGCCCGGCTGGGCCTGGTTGGGCTCGACCTAGCCCGGCCCAATCCACCACCTACACCACCACCTTTATTTATGTTTTCATTCTAAGGTCTGTTTTTTTCTAGTTAAGGTCGGGAGATATTTTTGATGGAATTATGATGGTTGAGCCACAATGGTTTAAACATCTATATATTATTTAATAATATGCAATGAATTATTTATTTGGTCAAAATTTTATTTATTTATTTATTTGTTTATTATTATTAGGGGCGCGGTGTGCGGGGCCCCGTAATATGAATTCTTTTTTAAAGAATATATAAACATTATATACTTTGATAATACAATTTGATAATTTTAATGTGCTTAGTTATTTGGTTGTAAACTTTGATGATACTAGTTGATAAATTTGTTTGGACTGTTCTTGGTTTCTTACATTTAAGATTATATTTTGTTAGTTTACTCTACAGGTCGAAACTCCCATCGACCAACATGTGAGATGCATAGACCGACATATATGATCTCGGTTGATGAGGCTTTCGATCCAGAGTTAGCAGTTATGAGTCTTATGACTTATGAGTATGTTAGCAGTTATGGGTCAAAGGGTCGAATGGCCGAAGGGCATCTTACATAAATTAGAGTTAATGGGTCGAAGTATCAAAAGGCTTGAGGCTCTGAGATGCACATAACAACGTCTCAAATGTCGGTCTATAATAGAAGGGTTGAAGGTCTCGAGGCCCTAAGATGCATGTAACGCCCGCCCTACTAGTTATTTAGGTTATCAAATACTTTTCTTAGGGAAACATATACAACTAGTAGGTGCGATACTTTCCCTTTTTATTATAAAAATTTGTGTTCCTTAAAATTAACTTTATTTCCAAAAGCGGTTTGAATGATATACATAATAATTTGAAAATACTGCGGAAGTCTTTGTCATAGAAAATAATCCAAAAACTTTTTATATATTTTATTCTTTATTTGAATATACATATACGTACATATACATAAGGAGTGCAAATTTTCAAACTCATTGCTTACAGAGGTTGGGTCTCATATGTACAATCTCACGAACTGATAGCCTCCATTCACTTGTTCCTTAGCTTACCACCTTAGCTTTGCAATTTCCTACAACATAGAGTAGACATCTATGAGCTAGAAGCTCAGTAAGGATAGTGTCTTACTCACATCGCTATTCTTTTTATGATTATCGTGAGTTAGTGTTTTTATGACCTATAACTAACGTGCATAAATTCCTATCATTCTACATACTTGGGCCCTGAGGATGCTACCATCGGCATGTCAACTGATATTTAATCAGCGGTCCGCTTATGACCGTTGCAATGATCCACTTATGACATTTTCTTTATTATCATTTAGGGTCCTTTCTGATCGACAAGCGATCCTTCTTTTAACCCGGCAGCACCTCACTTTAATATTATGCATGCTTATTCTTTTATTTATTTTAGCATAACATTAACTTCTGGAAATACGAACATATGCACTTAATGTTTAAAGTTTGTACTTTCCTCAAACCATCATGCTATATTACATTCATTCTAGTTATGATTCTAATTTCTAGCATAGTAATCATAGTATTTCACTTCTACTTAGCATGCTATAATTATAATCCTAACGCAGACGTAATAACCAAGTCATCATGCTTAATAATTAATATTATCCTAAATTAATATAATTATAACCATAATAATAAACCAACAATATCCGGGTGTTGCAGTGAGACTATACTTACAAAGATTGGTTGACCGAAGATTTTGACTTTCCTTTTTCTCTCTCTCCTTTCTCTCCTTTCTCTCCTTTCTCTCCTTTTTCCTCTCCTCTCTTTCCTTTCTCTCCTTTTTCCTTTCTTTCTTTTCTCTCATTTCTCTCCCTTTCTCTTATGTCCTCTCTACATGCTTTTGCCGTAAACATCAAATGGGATTTATATAGTATAATCATATATGCCTAAGATTGACTGACACCTTATGTGGTGATTAAGCATTTTGCATGTGGTGATTAAGCATATTGCATGACACGTATTATGATGAAACATCAACCATAATGCTGATGTTGATTAAGGTGTTTGCCAAATGGTAACAACGTGGCATTATTTTATTTTATTTATTATTACTATTATTATTATTATTATTATTATTATTATTATTATTATTTAAACTTAAGCCCTTTTTAAATTTTAAAACTATAAAACGGTCCCTAATTATTTCTATTGGTAAAATTAAGTATATGTGGGAATTAAATTTTACTAATAAGTCTATTTTAAATTTGTTTTCTCACTACTATACCTAGTCTAGAGATATTGGGGGATTACAATGCACATATCGACATCTCACATGTCGGTCTGTAGTTGAAAGGTCGAAGGCCTCGAGGCCCTAATATGCACAGACCGACGTCTCACATGTTGGTCTATGGTCGAAGGGTTGAAGGCCTCGAGGCCCTGAGATGCACAAACCGATGTCTCATATATCGGTCTATATCGAAGGGTCGAATGGTCGAAGGCCTCAAGGCTTTGAGATGCACAGACCAACGTCTCACACGTCAGTGTGTGGTCGAAGGGTCAAAAGGTCGAAGGGCATCTCACATTTGGTTATGATATACAGGTCTAACATTTAGGTCAAATGATGAAAGGTTTCAACATTTATGGTTCTAAGTCCAATGTTTAATCATTGGATTTATGGGCTATGATAAAAAGGTTTAACCTTTAGGTCGAATGATGAAAGATTCAACTTTTAAAGTTCAAAGTCTAATATTTAAATATTAGGTCATGATAGAAATGTTTGACTTTTTGGTCGAATGATGAAAGTGTCAACCTTTAGGATTCGAAATCTAATGTTTACACATTAGGTCATGATAGAAAAGTTCAATCTTTAGGTTGAATGATGAAATGATCAACTTTTATGGTTTTAAGTCTAAAGTTCAAACTTTTATAAACCATTATGGTTTCAAGTCTAATATTAAAATATTAAGTAATGATAAAAGTATTCGATCTTTAGGTCCAATGATAAAAGGTTCAACCATTATGGCTATAAGTCTAATGTTTAAACATTAGCTTATGATAAAAAGGTTCAAGTTTTAGGATTGAATAAAATTAGTTACTTTACAAAGGTTTAAACATTAGTTTTTGAAAAGTTCGAGTTTTAGGATTTAAATATTGGTTCCTTTACTAGTTTACTTTAATAATAATTTATTATTAATATATTTACAAAGGGTCGGGCCAAGCCGGGCCTGTTTTAGGCTCGATCGAACCCATTCCATTTTAGGTTCGTCTAGGCCCGGGATAAGCTCAAAGGGCTTTCCAGGTCAGGTCTAGATATATATTTTGAAACAGGCCCAACCCGGCCAGGGCCGACCCTTTTTTTTTTAGGCTCGGCCCGGCCCAGCCCAGCCCTAAATAGTGAAAAGGCTGGCGGGGGCCGAGCTGGGCAGCTTGTTTTGACACCTCAAGCCTCCCGCCACGGTGATTCGGATTTCAAGAACTAGATTGCCGTGGCAACAAAGAGAGAAAGGAGGGTGAGAGATGGTGGTGATGGTGGTACGGAAGAGGCGGTGGTTGTAGTGGTGGAGACCTACCATTGGTGGTGGTAGTGGAAAACTATTACCGGCTGTGGTGGTGGATAGTGGTGCTAAGAATTTGTAAATATATGATAGGAGAGGAAAATATAATTAATATAATTCAATATTGACTAATGAAGTGGGTTCTCATCCCACCGTTAGATTTTAATTCAGTGAATGAAATTCATTGGTAAGATAGGTGAGAATTTTGTTCTAAAGACAGAATCCCAACTCCGTTCATAATTGGTCTAAGACCCGAAAAAACTGACCAACAAGAGGCGGAGCAAAACATTTTATATAAAAGGCATAAAGTAAATATGTTTTTAATGAAGTATGTATATAAAAGATTAAGAATTTATTTATATAAATTTAATAACTTAAGGTGAGATTTATAATATTAATAAAGTTGGGGAACAGTATTTGAGGATTTATAATTTATTTTTAAAATTTTAATAATTTGGTTAAATTTTCAATTTTGATAATTTGAAGGCGGTTGGCATGTTCTATAAGAAATATTTACATCAAACGCGCAAAAAAAAAAAAAAAAATTGTAATTATGAAATAAGGTGAAACAGCTGCTTTCGGTTTATTGCAATTTGCATACATGAGAGCTCTCGAATGCTAAAATGATTTATCCTTCCAAAGGGAGATCAAGAAGAAAGCCACGAAAAATAAGAGATGTTTTCAAAATCTACGTCCTTAGAATTGCAAAAGTGATAAGGAGTTTACTGTTGGGTCAAGAAATATCCCTCTTTGGATCTAAAGAAGGGCAACTAGTCATAAGGTGTTGAGGATGAGGATCTGACGAAGTGGATACATGTATCATCCACCTCGGTGGAAAAATATATAGGTTCAATGATTTAGTATACTTTTTGAAGAATTGATGGGCCATACACAATTTAGAGGAGGGCTCAATCCTAGCCCGACTCATATTTGGGCTCACTAGCATTTTGTTTCTATGTCACAGGTATAGGAAGACTTAAACCTACGAAACACGTAACAAGTATAAAATTTTTAAAATTACTATTGCTTCTTTTATGAATTCTTTCAAAAAAATCCTAATTGACTTGATCGTCAGAGAGAGTACATTGCCGTCACCCTAGTATCTCCTTGTTTACTCTGTGTAGGTATATTAAGTCTAGAAACACACTGCAAGTGGTGGATCCTTTCGGTGGAACAAAAATCTACATCAACAATATATATATATCTAAATATATATTTTTGAACGAGGATCAACATATGTTTTTATATTTTATTATGGCGATTCGAACTCGGGATATAACATTATCACGTTTATTATAATAAAAATTTCTATTAAAATAAACTCTTAAAATGATAAAATTAAACTACAATTTTTAAAATGCAAAAATCTCTAAATTTTATTAAATCTAGCCAAACTTTACCCTTAAATAATAGCCAAAGCATAGCAGTTCACAAAAATTAATCGAAACACAGCAAAAAATACTAATTGTAGAATGTAATAGGTTAATAATGGTTAAATTATACTTATAAATATGAAGCATGAAAATAAATTTACCAAAAATCCTACGTTAGTTTAATTTGGGATTTTTAAGAATTTGATTTACTTTTCATAAATTTCGGGAGTTAAAAGGAGAGTTTGGAAGAGAGGGATTAGAAATTTAGAGAGATTAAAGAGGTATAGTGTTGGGCATGGTGTATTAAAAACATTGTAATAAGTATAATTTTATGAAATTAATAAAAATGACATTTTTTATATAATTGTTTGAATGTGTTATTATTGAATAATGTGTATAAATATCAGAAAATTTCAAATTTATTTATGTAACTATAATATTAAATTAGTACAATAAGATTAAGATTATAGATAATGAATTAAATTGTTCGCAATATATTAAAGTATAGTTGCTAGTGCGGTCCATTAGCATTATGAATACAAATGATCTATATCCGGATCACTAATATAGATAGACATCTTAGTGGAAGTACTTTATATAATTAGATTATATAGGACATGATCCGATATGAATTAATTCTTTATCAATATACTGTTTGTCATAAAAATTTTTATTCATATCAATAAATGATCATATGCAGATCAATCTGAATCCTGAGTAATCATGAACTCCTGTTTATATCAACTAGATCTTTTGATTCATTTTTCACGGTTTGTTTGGAGATTCATTAGGATAAGTGGCTGGGAACATGATTTACAAATATAGAATTCAAACCTTTATCATAGAAGATTGTATATTAGTTTCCTTTAGGGTTAATTCTGGAATTGAATAATTTTGAGCTCAAATTTATATTTAAGTTATAAATTGACCATTCACTAGTAGATTAATAGTATTTAAGAATAAAGAGATAATTAGAAAGGTAAAATGGTAATTTTGATCAGCTCTAATTATGAATCAATTATTGAAGGATTAAATTATATGTAATGATAATATCAATGGACTACTAGAGATTGTTCAGTACTTTATTCTATAATTGTAAGAGTGCAATCCATATTTCTAGTGAAATAATGTTGAGATTAATAAATAAGATTTATTAGATTAAAGAATTTAATTAATAATCTAATTTATTGAACCTTATAATTATAGATTCATGCTCCCCAATTGCCTCTATAAAATATTGTATAAGGTAAGAGTGACAGAAAGGTAGAGAAAAAGTTTATTTGCAAAGAAAATAGTTTTCTGGGACAAATATATTATTATGAAATAATTAGTGTTAATTAGTTAATTAGAGAATTAATTAATTAAAAGATGTATTTAAATATTATTTTAATGTAATGAATTTCAAAATACACTAAATAAAATAATAATATATTTAATTTTGAATTAAATATGTTATATAATATTAAGTTGTTATGAGATATTAATTTAATATTAAAATTAGGAAAGTCAAATTTAAATTGGTTTGAGAAACTAATTTAATATTAAAGTAAAATATGATTTGGTTTAAAGTAAATAAGATTTTATTTTAAATTACATTTGAAAAGATATGACTAAATAAAAGAGATCACTAAAAGACATCTTATTATTTAATATTGTATTTGAATTATTAATTGAAATTAATTTAAAGTATTTAAATTAATAATAGTATTTAATAGAAACCTGAATATAATTCTATAAATATATCTTATTCTAATTATTTTAAAGAGGATAAGTAGAGATCACCAAAAAGAAAATATTGTCATCTCTACGTGCCTACTCACGTCCTATTGTGATGAGGATAGACTTGGAAGATCGTGATATGAGTTTATTGGTCAATTTGGGTGGACGCAGGTGTGATTCCTTCATCTAGTGTTTAAAATTAATTTATATATATATATATATATATATATAAAGGATTGCTAAACGTTTTTTTGAAAATTTTTGTGATATCCTAGGACGAATAATCGCTTCTGCTGCGACTTTTTAAACTCGATTCCCAACAATTGATATCAGAACAGTCTTTATATATATATAGGTTAATCGCTATGTGAGATTCTTGCATTTTCATATATATAAAATATGTATGTTGTATGGATGATTATATTTTTTGAATATATGGTTGATACAATGGATCGTTAATTATATGATAATTTTGGGTTAGGTTTTTCTTTGAGCCATTATGGGGCATAGGATTTTTTGTATAATTTTTTTGTTGTAAAATTCTACACCAAAGTCAACAAATGGGAGGAAAGAATGAAGCCCCACGGCGGGACTCCATGGATGGAAACTAGCAGCGGTACCAAGGCCACCCCCGCTGCATCACACGGCCAGACCGCATGATTGTCCCGCTCCCTGAGGGTGTTGGTCGGACCAGTGGCTGTGACAGCCATTGGCTCCGGCCAGCCCGCACAGCCGCAGCTGCAGGGGATGGCTGATGTTCTAAGCGGCAGCCGCCTGCAGCTTACTCTAGGGGTACCACGGGCTTTAGCTCGTGGTGCTCTAACGATTCGGGTCATTGGTTAAAACCATGATTCGCCCAGTCAATGGGTTTGACCCATTTATTTGTGGTTCAAAAATATTATATTTTAAGCTCATAAACTTAATTTTGAATTAAAAAAAAAAACAAAAATAGCTTGTTGAGTTTGACCCAAAAATTCTAATAGGCCTAGTTAGAACTAATTAAGTTAAAATTTTAATTGGGGTTCAAAAAATTATTTTTCTAGGATTATGAAATTGCACTTGATTTAAAGAATTACTAGTTAGGCTCAGATTTAAAATGGAGCAATCTTAGGGAAGATTGTACATTTAAGCGCTTATGTAATTTTATTTCTTTATATTTTTCCAAAGATTGTAATTTTTAGAAATGACAAAAATTACCCGGTCCATTATATCTATTTATTTATCTTGCTTGATATGATTGATAACACATTCATGCATTAGTCAATTACATATCATACATGAATACACACACACTTTTATTTTAAATCATGCATCTCATAAGTTAAAACATGATTTATTAGGATTGTCTTATGTGTTTATGTGATTTATTTGGCGAAATTAATTACATAAATGAATTAAGTTTTAAGGAGTTAAACTTAGTAATCATACCTAATAAAGGCATACATTTAAGTTAGGCTTTCAATAACCAACTTCGTTAAGAATGAGTTTTATTAATGTAATTAGAACATTAGTTATAAATTAGGTTCACCTAATAAAATTAGGCTCATATTAAGATATGAATTAAAAAATTTAAATTGAACCTAGACCCAATAGGATTGGTATTTATAATTAATAGGATTACATTTATTAGTTAATTAAGTAGTAATTAATTTAAAATTAATTAATTAGTTTTATTTAAAAACATAGGATGTTTTATGGAAACACATATTTTAAAATATATGAGTGGGAGAAGGTTGATATGACAATATGACCTATGATCTCCATTATTAGTACATCACCTTGAGATATGGAAAGAGCTTCGAGACGGCTTTGTTTTCATCTCCCTAAGGAAGTTTTCAAACCATATCAATATCACAGTTGGCTTCCTAAGATGATAGGGAAAAGTGATATATCTCGAACTTGACTGACCCTAAGGTGGCAACTTTCGAGTTAAGTCATGGATTCCAAAATAATGGGTTACACTCACAAAGACATAATTAAGCTTCAAGCGGTTAATTGTGTCTTGCCAAAATAAATGGTAATTTATGAGTAAATAGAAAATATGAGATATTTTAAGTTTTACCTGTAGGTTTGGGAATGTCTCAAAATTAATTTGAAATTAATAGTACTGACCCTAAGACGGCATATTAATTATTGAGTTAATTTATCATGGTTTAGTAATAAATAATTTTATTTGTTTTATTTGTTTTATTCATGCATCCTATTTACTATTCCGAAACTTTGATATTTATTTTAATTATAATGAATCATGTATGTTTTATTTAATTTTAGCAATCATCATGTCTTAAGTCAAAAACCCTGTTACCGCTTTACTCAACGAATACAAATTAACTGGTGACAATTTTATGAGATGAAAATGAAACATGAATATGGTATTAATTTGTAAGAACCATAAATTTGTGTTGACCGAGGAATGTTCTGAAGAGCATGCTGCCACTGATGCCCGTAATGTACGGAAAACGTATGACCATTGGATCAAATCCAATAACAAGGCCAAATTCTACATGTTGATGAGCATGAGTGATATTCTTAGGAAGAAACATGAAAATGTGAGGACTGTATATGAGATATTGGACTCTCTCCAGGCCTTGTTTGGGCAGCAACCGGACCAAAGTCATCATGAGACTACTAGAACCTATATGAATGCCAAGATAAAAAAAAGAGTTTATGTAAGTTTTGAACATGATCAACATAACGCATGAGGTAGAAATACATGAGACCACCATTGATGAACGCACTTAAGTAAGCATCATACTTAAGCCACTCTCACCAACTCTTGCTGCATTCACAACCACCTATGTTATGAATGAGCTGTAGTATAATATGATTAAGTTGTTGAATGAATTGCAAACTTTTGAGACCCTTAATAAGGCCAGGTCCAAAGAGGGTGAAGCAAATATTGCTGAACAAAAATCGTTTTCCTCTTATGCTAAGAACAATAAAAGGAATAATACTGATGGTAAGGACAAGAAGGGAAAGAAAACCAAGAAGTCACTTAACAAGGAGAACAAGAAGAATGATAACTTCAATAAAAAGGAACCCAAGGGACTGCGGAGTTGATGGTCACTAGAAGATAACCTGTAACAAGTATCTCTCCGAGTTGAATGAGAAAAAGAACGGTAAATTTGATTTACCTGTTTTAGAAGCCTGTTTAGTGGAAGATGATTTGTCATCTTGGATAATAGATTCGAAAGCCACTAATCATGTTTGTTCTTCTTTGCAGATACTTAGTTTTTTGAGGGAGTTTGCTATTGGCAAGATGACGATGAGAGTTGGCAGTGGTGCGATCATTTCAGCCAAAGCAATAAGAGCAATCCTTTTAGTTTTTAGCAATAATTATCTTGTTTTGAACAATGTTTATTTTATTCTTGAATCGTATAGAAATTTGATTTCTTTATCTATGTTGCATGAACAAAATTTTGATATTTCTTTTAATAATAATAAGATCATTATTTCTAAGAATGGTTTTGATATTTGTTATGCAAAATAAACTAACATACTCTATTTGCTTAAATCAAATGAAAGATCATTAAATAATTTAAAATTATTTAAAGTAGCAAATCCTAAATTCAACAAACGATAAAAAGTAATGATACGTATCTTTAGCATCTTAGATTATGACATATCAATCTTGATAGGATAAACAGGTTAGTAAAGGATGGCCCTTTAAGAGTTTCGGTTTGTGAGTCCTATCTAGAAGGAAAGATGATTAAAAAACTTTTCTCGACAAAGGGTCAAAGAGCCAAAGAACCACTTCAATTAGTATATAATGACATCTGCAGTCCTATAAATATATAAGCAAGAGGAGGTTATGAATATTTCGTAACCTTTATTGATGATTATTCAAGATGTTAGGAATCGAGTTTAAAAAGTCGTAACGAAAGCATTATTCGTTCCACTATATACCAAAAATTTTCTAAAAACGTATAGCAATCCTTTATATATATATATATATATATAAATTAATCTTAAACACTAGATGAAGAAATAATACCTTGTCTACGCAAATCGACCATTAAGGCTCACACCACGATCATCAACACACTAGGACGTGTGTGGGCACGTAGAGATGACTAAGTTTTCTTTTTGGTGATCTCTACTCTCCTTCTAAATAATTAGAATATGATGTATTTATAGAATTTTATTAGGGTTTCACTATATAACAAAAGCATTATTCGTTCCACTATATAACAAAAATTTTCTAAAAACGTATAGCAATCCTTTATAGATATATATATATATATATATACAAATTAATCTTAAACACTAGATGGAGAAATAATACATTGTCTACGCAAATCGACCATTAAGACTCACACCACGATTTTCCAAGTCGATCATCAACACACTAGGACGTGTGTGGGCACGTAGAGATGACTAAGTTTTCTTTTTGGTGATATCTACTCTCCTTCTAAATAATTAGAATATGGTGTATTTATAGAATTTTATTAGGGTTTCTATTTAATGTTATTTTTTAATTTAAACATTTTAAATTAATTTAAATTAATAATTCAAACATAAAATTAAATAACAATAAAATAATGAGACATCCTTTAGTGATCTCTTTTGTTTAGTCAAATCTTTTCAAATCTAATTTAAAATAAAATCTTATCTATTTTAAGCCAAATCATATTTTCTTTAAATATTAAATTAATTTCTCAAACCAATTTAAATTTGACTTACATAATCTTAATATTAAATTAATATCTCTTAATAACTTATTATTAAATAACATATTTAATTCAAAATTAAATATATTATTATTTAGTATAGTGTATTTCAAAAAGTATTACATTAAAATAATATTATTTAAATACATCTTTTAATTAATTAATTCTCTAATTAACTAATTAATATCAATTATCTCATAATTATATATTTGCCTCAGAAAACTATTTTCTTTGCAAATAAAACCTTTTCCTACCTTTTTGTCACTATTACCCTATATAGTGTTTTATAGAGGTAACCCGGGAGTCATTGACCTATAATTCTAAATTCTAATAAATTAGATAATTAATTAAATTCTTTATTCTAATAAATCTTATTTATTAATCCCAATATTATTGCACTAAAAATATGAGATTGCACTCTTATAATTATAGACCAAATTATTGAGCAATTTCTACTAGTCCATTGTATTATCATTACAAGCAATTTAATCCTCCAATAGTTGAGTCATAATTAGAGTTGTTCAAAATTACCGTTTTACTATTCTAATTATCTCTTTATCCTTAAGTACTATTAATCCACTAGTAAATGGTTAATTACTGGTACTTAAAGATAAAGAGATAATAAGAAGGGTAAAATAGTAATTTTGACCAGTTCTAATTATGAATCAAATTTTGGAGGATTGAATGCATATAATGATTATATCAATTGACTAATATAGATTGCTTAGTAAATATGTTCTATAATTGCAAGAGTACAATCCCATATTTTTAGTGGAATAATAATGAGATTAATAAATTGAATTTATTAAATTAAAGAGTTTAATTAATAATCTAATTTTTTGTAGCTTGAAATTATAGATTCATGGTTCCCAGGTCACCTCTATAAAATACTGCATAGGGTAATAATGACAAATGTTGAAAAGACTTATTTACAAGAAAATAGTTTTATGGGGTAAATTTATAATTATGAGATAATTAGTATTAATCAATTAATTAAAATATGTATTTAAATGATGAAATTCGGAATTAATTAATTAAATAATTATATATTTTATTTTGAATTGAATATGATAAATATAATATTAAATTGATATGAGATATTAATTTAATATTAAAATTAAGTAAGTCAAATTTAGATTAGTTTGAGAGACTAATTCAAAATTCAAAATTCAAATAAGATATGTTTTTGATATAAAATAGATAAGATTCTATTTTAAATAGGTTTGACTACATCAAATATATCATCAAAAGGATGATATGATTTAAAATAAATAAGATTTTTTTTAAAAATTAGATTTGAAAAGATTTGATCTTATCAAATATATCATTAAAGAGATGATATGATTTAAGATAGATAAAACTGTGTTTTAAATTAGATTTGAAAAGATTTGATCATAAAAAAAGATATCATATGATGATAATCTTATCATGATTGAATTATCAATTCAATTAATTTAAAGAGTTTAAATTAATTTAAATACCTAGTAGAGTTCTATAACTTCATCTCATTCTAATTATTTAGAAGAAGTTTTTTGATGTAGAGATTTTTCTGAGAGAAAAAGAAAAAGAAAAAGAAAAAGAAAAAGAAAATCTTATCATCTCTACGTGCTCACATACGTCATATTGTGTTGAGGATCGACCTGGAAGATTATGGTGTGAGTCTCAACGATCGATTCACATAAGGCTAAGGTATGACCCATTCGTATAAATGTAGGATTAATTTATATACATATAAATGATCACTATAAAGTTTTTAGAAAATTTTTGTTATACACTAAGACCAATCGATCACTTCCACTACGAGGTTTCTTACCGCTTTTCCAATATTTTATTCATATCAGTAGATGATCATATGCAAATCAATCTGAATCCTAAGTAAACATGAACTCATGTTTATGTCAACTTGATCTTTTGATTCACTTATCACGGTTTGTTTGTAAAATAGGCTAAAAAATTTTGTTGTACAAATTCATTGAGATATGCAGCTCGGAACATGATTTACAAATATGGAATCCAAACATTTTTCATAGAATATTGTATATTGGTTCCCTTAATAAGAGTTAATTCTATAACTTAATGGTTTTGAACTCAAATTTATAATTAAGTTATAAATTGACTGTTTATTAGTGGATTAATAGTACTTAACGATAAAGAGATAATTAGAGTGGTAAAACGGTAATTTTTACTAGCTCTAATTATGAATCAATTATTAGATGATTAAATTGCATGTAATGATAATATCAATAGACTACTAGAGATTGCGCAGTAATTTGTTCTATGATTACAAGAGCACTATCTTATATTTTTAGTGGAATAATATTGAGATTAATAAATAAGATTTATTAGACTAAAAAGTTTAATTAATAATTTAATTTATTGAAGTTGGAATTATAGATCTATAATCCTTATTCATCTTTATAAAATACTATATAGTATAAAAATGACAAAAAGTAGATAAAATGTTTATTTATAAAGAAAATAGTTTTTTTCAGTTAATATATAATTATGAAATATTTAGTATTAATTAATTAATTAAAAATTATATTTAAATATTATTTCAATGTAGTGAAACACCGTAGTAAGGAATAAAACCAGTATTCGATAAGAAAAAATTAAGAATAAAACTAGTATTCGATCGTACCTTCTTTCGATCATCGTCATCCCACATATCTACTTGAGGAAGGGGCACTGTTAACCGGATGTAGAAGTCGGTCCAGCTGCAAAGTTATCACTCGTCTCATGCTTATCGCTCCTAATGTCACTGACTTCGTCCTTCAAATCCGCGACTACTTTATCTAGTTTTGTAACTCTTCCCGCGTCAACCTTTTTCATCAAAGGATGCGTGGATGTCCCAGACTAATCTACTTCCCTGGGAGGCCACTCTTTCTTCAAGGGCACGCCATAATTGCCAGAAGAATAGAGATCAATTTGCCATATGGAACGGGTCTGAAAGCCTTAATATTACGAAAAAAGTCATGAAGTGGCACGTTGTTAGTGGCACCTTGAAGACGTGCCGATAACTATTGAGTTTTAGCGGCACTCTACATTATATCATTGAAGTATCCTGTCAAATCACATGACTACAAAAAAGCTGCTAATGTATCACGAACTTAGTGGCACAAATGATCTTATCGCTAAATTAGTGGTAATACCTTTTAATTTGTACCATTAAATATTTTTGCTGACTCGGTTTGAAAAAAAATTATTTTATCAAATAAATATTCTGGAACTATGATAGATGGAATTGCGCCGCTAAGGGTCATGAGGGGGAGTGGGAAATGGAAATGGTGTCAAATTGAGCTCCTATTTAAAACTTGTGGGACTGGGATGCCACTTAATTGCGCTGCTAAAATGGAAAAGAAGAAAAAACAAAACGTCGGCATATTGATGTCATGCCCTAAGTGAAACAGAAAGGGGGGGAAGATTGAAATAGAGAGTTTCCCTTTTCGAAATATCCCAAATCATTTTCCAGGTCAAAATCAAGCTCTATTCGTGAAGCTTTGTTCTAAAGGTCGAAATCAAGCTCTTTTCCCCAAGCACTCTCCATTGAAGTTGAAATCAAGCCCTCTTCATGAAATGTAGCCATTAAATCATGAAATCAAGCTCTGTTCGAAGTGGAAATGAAGCTCTATTCAAAGTGGAAATCTTACTCCTATAATCGTTCATAATCAAGCTTTCACAGTAATACAAGCTTCAAGTTTTCTCCGTGATTTTGATTTTTCAGTTATGGAGGGTAATCAAGGTTTAGGAAGTGATGACATATACAGGGAGAAAGGTGAGATTTGATTATCCTCTATATCAAAGTAAGAGTATTGACAAAAGCTTAAGTGTGCCTTTCCATTTGCTGCGAAAATGAAGTTATGGATAATTGAATATTAATATTAGAACGTTCATTTAACGTGTATGGCCTCACCTGTGCATTTATAGAGGCACAAACATCACTAACCCTCATGGATTAATGATGCAGCTTTTGTACGACTAATTTAACTTCAAATTCTCAAGGTTAGGATTTTGAGTATACTCTTATCTCTATCTATGAGTATATAAATGATTCCTCTATCATAAGTGTTGTTATTATTGCACTGCTTAGTCCTTCAACATTTTCATATTGTGAATTTTCTAAAAATAGTGATCTAATAGTGCAGTAAGAAGTATAGCACATTTTTTCATCAGTAGAGCTTTATTGTCTATTTCCTTGGAATTGAATTTAAAAATTGTGACTGCTTCCCTGGAGAGCTTTACTTTTCCATCGTCGCCATCATTCTTGTTGAAAGATATAGAACAGGTAAGCCATTGATCTTACTACCATGTTCTGAAATTAAATATTAAATAGAATAATGTGTTACATAAAATACTAAATTTATATGTGGCCTTTTCTGTTATGTTCTCTTAGATGATATTGCAATATGAAATTCCTTGGAGTTGTTGGAGATATGTTTTCAGCTGGGTCTCACTTTGTTTTTTGTTTTAGTTTTGCTTTTTTCTCTTTGTAGGAGATGCTAAAAAGTGGGTATATGTAACTTTTTGTACTGATTTTATTGATTCTTTAGAATTATTGTTTCTTTTCTTATTTAACTCTAGATTATATTTACGGATCCAAACCTGAAGTCTTATCCAATCGTTTAATATGGATAGAAGCTGGCCCAATATATCGCTAGAAAGTACGCCTTACATGGGGGGAATATTCAAGTTTATAGAATTTGCCTCACGATCTGCTACTAATGAAGGAAAGATTGTGTATATGTGTTTGAAATGTCATCTTATAAATATTCTCCTAGTTGAACATGTTCGTGACCATTTGGTGAGTTTCAAAATGGTAAGGAGTTATAAGACATGGTTTGTACATAGAGAATCTAGATTAGGTGTTGGTAGCCAAGATGTTGGTAGGCAAAATGTTGATACTTCCTCTGATGATGTTGTAATGGAAGAAAATCATATGGGGTAGTACAAAAATGATTTAGGTAATATGTAAATGAGCTCTTTCATTGCCAATGTGATCACCCGTCATTTGATCCCAACAGTTCTACTAGTCAAAATGCATATGCAAGATCATCTTACAAGTTACTAGAGGATGTAGACAAAGGGAAATAAGAAATTTAGTAAGTTGTAGAAGGATGCTTCTTATAAATGATTTGTTGCAGAAGGATACATACTATGCTAAGAAGTACATGTCATCCTTAGGCCTTGAGTATGTGAAGATACTGGTATGTCCGAATGGGTGCATGTTATATTGAAAAGAAAACAAAGTGGGAAAGTGACACTAGATTAAGAGGAGGGTGGATATCAAAGTCAACTTATTTATGTGAATGCCATTATGAATTTGACTATAAATAATAGGCTTGGTGGAAGGCAAAAGCATCCATTCGATGATCAAACAAAAAACACAAACAAATCCTCGGTCCATCCAGTGGTAGATCTATCTTTTCCATTTCTCTTAGAATTAATGTCTTTCTTTCCTTAAATTCATTCTTTGAAATTTTGATAGTACACTAGGTTCTCACCTAAGTGAAGATCTTGCTATGTCGATCACAAACAAGATATGTTTAATTTTCATCTTCTTCTTTTAAGTATTTTCTTTATCATTTTCATAGGAGTATAATTAATTTAGATTTAATTTCTTATCGTAAATTTAGATTTGTCATTTCAATTTCTTTACTTTAACTAGTGTTCTTTACTTGTTCCATCTTTTAAACTTTAATTATATTTTTGTTTATTTTCATTTTATCTCAATAAAAATTAGTTAAATTCTCTCATCAGTAGATCTGTCGCAAAATAGTAGAACCTAGATTAGTTTTAATCATTTTGCCTATTTAGATGTCAGATTGATTTCCTTAGCATGTATTTTCTTTATTTATTTTATTTTATAGTGTGAAAACTACTTTATCTTTCTTGCACGCCCGCATTCTTCGTTACATTTTTTCAAAGGTATATTCCCTTAAAGCTCATTTATATTTCAAAGCGTATTTACATTTAAATTTTTTTAGTTTTTCATTGGTGGATTCTCCTGGTAGAACTCTCTACGGGCAAATTGCTAACCGTTTACCAAAGTATAAGGATGCGACGATTACGGAGTTACAGTCAAGATCCCTTATCGAGACAATCTCCACCGTCTTATTAGGCCAATAATCTGAACATCGACAAAAATACCTAGATTTGTAGCTCCACCCCTAATGCCGCCTTCAGAGAGTATTATTAAGAGGCAACCAGAAGAAGAAGCCGCCTTAAACCCTAAGATAAGAGCTGACCGAATTCCTATTTGGCCAGAGGCTCAACAGCTTAGCCTATATGACTTACTAATGACTCAACTTATTAAACTGCTGGAAGTGGTCGAAAGATGGTCGAAGAATAAAACGACTTACTTTCTTGGCCGTTTAGAACGGCTCGGCCAATATTTACCACCGATCGAGCCATTTTACCCACCTCAATGGAACTATTGTCGGGGGCAGATGGAAGGCTAAATCTGACCTCCCATGTTTGAGGTTGGCAGTCCTTCAGTGACACGAGCCGATCAATGAGAGACTCTAACGACTATCGTATACTGGCTGCCCGATCTTCTGCCATACAATAGCCAACCTCGATGTTTGGACCGACCTTTCCTTACTGGTAGATGGGCTGACTTTCCAATAAAATTAAGCTCTGCCAAGAACATACACCAGTGGGTTTTCCAATGGCATTTTTCCAGCATAATTGAGGTATCCACCGCCACCTTTTCAATTGGCTTCTGGGCTGTCAGTAGCTCCTTATGCCTGGCATACCACCGGGGAATTATCCCTTATATGGGAAGTCGCAAATCACTCAACAACCTCAGGTGTTGTTTGTGTAATTGAGGCTAGCCGCCCCACCGGCGGTTGATATGGATCTAGTTTGCAATATTATCCAAGAAATATACGACATAACTACTCGGCAAACACTATGGTCGATATATCATAAGTCGTACCTGGACGAAGTTGACCAGGGGCCAATCCCTCATGGCTATCGGGTCCATGACTTCAGTCTTTTCTCAGGCGAAGACCCAATTCAGTCAACAATTGAACATATTGGTTGATTCACAGTCCAATGTGGAGAGGCCAATGGTAACGACCTACTTTGGCTTCGACTTCTTGCAAATTCGTTGACAGCATTGCCTATCACATAGTATACACGCTTGCTGCCTAATTTCATCTAGACTTGGCAAGAGATGGAACAATATTTCCACACTCAGTTCTATTGAGTCCAGCTGGAGGTGGCCGATTTATCCCGCTTGTATCAAATGACAAAATAATTGGCCGATGCATATCTAGATCAGTTTAAGGAACAATGTAACCAATGCTAGTTCACTCTTCTTAAACCCGATTTTGTTAGATTGGCCATTAATAGACTTAATATCGAGGTTTAAAAGAAGTTTGAAGAGATGGAATTTCATAACTTCTTCGAGCTTTCAACAATAGTGTCTTGGTATGATGAACTATTAATAGAAGAAGCCCACAAAAAAGTGCTTCCATGGGCACCTACTATCAAGAGTCTGATTTCAAAGTCAAAGTTGCTAAGATAATCAGTGGAGAAAAGATGACAGTCATCTTGGACCCAAGCAAGTCAACCGGCTAGGATACCATCAAACGGTACCCCAATGAGAAGGATTCAGTATGTTCTTTCGATCTTTCGAAAGCAAGTGAGATTTTTGATATCTTACTCAAGATTAAGAAGTTTAAAATCTTGCTCGATCACAAGTTACCTTCGGCCGACGAAGTATGAGGGGAATATTACTATAAGTACCATGACTCGTACTACCATAAGAAGAACAACTGTCTTTTTTTTTTTTTTTTTTCAGATAATGTATTCAAGAGTGGATTGATAAAGCTATAAGTCATCGGTCCTTCGCACATTACGAGGCAAAATCTATTTTTGAAAAATGAACTTGTGACATCCTGGACCTTGGACTAACTACTAAGATTCGCCGAATATATGCTAGGCCAGTTCTAAAACTAAACTAATCTAACAACTTAGATTAAATCCAAAACTAGTAAAGGGAAGAGGGAATGATACCTAGCGACCACTCCTCTAAATCCCGGAGAGGATTTCACCCAAAACCGCCAATAGCTGCCACTAGATGCTGCCATACCGCCATTCGCCACCGCCCAAAAGAACCTTCTTGAAGAGTTCCAAGTTGTTACCCAAACTCTACCCTTAGTCCACATGGTTGACAATTCAAGAGAGGATGATTGCAAGGCCACAAATTCGACTCTTGAATTTTGGCTTGGAAAAGAAAGGTAGGGAGAAAAATGAAGAACAAACTCACTTTGTTTTTTGCTATCTCTCTCTCTCTCTAATGTTATGTGCGGCAAGGGCTGCTCTATATGCTCTAGGGCTGCTATATGTTCCTTTTATAACTTTTAACCTTGTTCGAGCACCCGAAAGTCCGTTTTAGTTCCCACTTCCAAAAAGTTAAAACTAAACTTTATTATTTCGAATTAATGTCTAATTTTACCAAGTAAAATAATGGTCTTTAATTTGGGCTTTGCAAATGGACCTGGTTAGGCCCATTAACTCTTTAATGATCAACCATACTTTATTTTGACTTGAAAAATATTATATGATGATAATTATTAAATCTCCATTTAATAATTATCTTTATCAAAATAATATTTTCCTTATTAATAATTTAATTTTTAATTAAATCTAAATCACATTTTGATTGTGCTAGCAGTGCGAGTATGACTTAGACCTAACAAATTAAACTAATTAATGATTTATGATTTAACTTCTTAAATCAAGTTCACCTGACCAATTCAAAATTCTCTAATCTAGAATCCAACCTCGATCCGGTCAATCTTTGACTGGATAGGTTCTACATTCCCACAATAGGTGGGCTTGACAACAACTTATGAGTTTTATTCATTCTTTACGAATGAACCATTTTGACTTTGAAATTTTTTTTCAAAACAAATAGTTAACATGATCATCCTCTATGATCAAGTTAACTTAAACCATTAGACTCACATTGGCCTCTAGCAAGATGTATGGGCCCCTCATGTAATGAGAAGTATAGGAACTATTCCAATCATGTTGTTAATCCAATCAACCAATTTAATCAACAATTTTATTTGGAAGTTTATGTGATTTTCTTTTCTATGATTGAAATTTAAAGTCTTGTGAAAACTTCTAATTTTAATATAGAATCTCTATGTACCAAGAACATATCATTTGTTCTTCTCAAGAACAACCTAATGTTCTTGACCACATTTTTTTTTTGATGTCAAATCAAATTATGCTCATAACACTTAGAGGATCGTGAATATCTAATTTCATACCTAGTATACATGATATAACCTATAATCTCATATAGGTCATTTTATTTTATGTATATTATCTAGTACACATGATGGTCATACCCTCTCGGTCGATGAACATGGTATGGCAATGCTTAGAGCATTTGAAATTTCCTAAGGGGAATTGGCATACTAGAAAACAACTCAAAGAGTGCAAGCACCAAGCCGCTAGAAGCGACAATGGGGAACCACCGATTTTCGGCCATCTAGGCCAAATATTTTATTGCGTAAATGAACCTTAAATTTTTGGCCAACACTACTTCTCATGTATTTGATGGCTGAAATCATCATGGAAACCACTCCATTTCCGGCCATCTTGGGCGAAAGTGCTTTTAAAGACAAAACAATTTCGGACATACTAGCACTTAAATTTTGGCCGAAAATCACTTAAAGACATGTCCATTCTCGGTAAAAATTCCCCCTCACGAGTTTCTTGGCCGAAAATTACCATAGATTCTTATCATTTCAACCAATAGGATGTTTTTCATTTAAAGTGGGCCGGAATTGTTGCAGAAGTAACCAATTTTTCAACCGATTCATTTCATATTTTTCCAAAATATCATATAATCTTTGGAGGATACGTTCAATAAAGAAAATCTAACTAAAGGATCACGAGTTCTTTGGATTTCTTAAGATTTTTCGACAGCTAAAAAATTAGTAATTTTTAATATTTTAATCGATTAGCGAGATTTTTGAAAGACGAAATAAACTGTTTTTTTATTTTCAAATCGACCAAAATGATGGAAATTACAAAAACAATTATTATTTTCGGCCATACCGGGTGAAACTGAAAAATAAAGTGTCGTGGTCATTAATCTTTCTCAATATCTATAACTTATTAAGAAAGATTAAGGAGGGCATTTGTTGATGCTAGAATTTTTCGGTGGCAAGAAGTGATTGGATAAAAATTTGAAATAAATTGAACCGACTGATGAATGGCGACTGAACGTGTCAGTCGTTCGACTAATTAAATCAACTGATTAAATGTAAGTTTCAGCCAATTAAAAATCAAATTCAGGCAATATGGAGTATGTGGCCTCAACAAATTTGGTCAAACATGATTTTTCTTCAAAGAGTATGAAACTTCACATGGATTCATGATGTGGCTCAAGGATAGTCATAGAGTGCTCATTTTGAACTCAATCTCAACCCTCTGGGAATAAGACAAACTAAAAATCTTGAATAGGGGTTGAATTTCAACTTCTAGCATGCAAATTCAGTCAAAATGACCTTGGAACAATGGGATTATGCCGAATACAATTAAGTAAAATTGGTCAAGAACAAATCTTGGTTAAGTGGGGAAACAATGTTTCCTTAAAAGGTGGGAAGAATGTGTCATTCAATCGACTTTTCGGCCAAGAGCATTAATGGGCCAAAAAGTAAAGATTGTTGGAGCCATTTTTGGCAAACAAAAAATGGGAATTTGTCAAGATGAAAGAGGTTAGAGGTGGGACCTAATTTTTCCCAAAAAGAGCACCAAATGGACTTTTTCAGCCTATTTTTCAGCTATGTAAAGAGGTTGGCCAAAAATTCAGCTTAATAGAGCATTAAATTTGCCAAATTTTAGGGTGAGTGAGGGGAAATATGATTTTTCTTCAAATAGTATGAAACTTCAAATGGATTAATGATGTGGCATAAGGATAGCCATAGAGTGCTCATTTGGAACTCAATTTCAACCATCTAGGAATAAGACAAACTAAAAATCATACATGAACAGGGGTTGAATTTCATCTTTTAGCATGCAAATTCGGTCAATATGGCCTTGGAACAATGGGATTTTGCCGAATACAATTAAGTAAAATTGGTTAAGAACAAAACTTAGTTAAATGGGGAAACAATGTTTCCTTAAGAGGTGGGAAGAATGTGTCATTCAATCTACTTTTCGGCCAAGAGCATTAATGGGGCCAAAATGTAAAGATTGTTGAAGCCATTTTGGCAAACAAAGAATGAGAATTAGTCAAGATGAAAGAGGTTAGAGGTGGGACCCAATTTTCCCCATAAAGAGCACCAAATGGACATTTTCAGCCTAATTTTTGGCTATGTAAAGAGGTTGGCCATAAATTCAGCTTAATAGAGCATTAAATTTGCCAAATTTTAGGGTGAGTGAGGGGAAACATGATTTTTCTTCAAAGAGTATGAAACTTCACATGGATTAATGATGTGGCACAAGGATAGCCATAGAGTGCTCATTTGGAACTCAATCTCAACCATCTGGGAATAAGACAAACTAAAAATCCTACATGAACATGGGTTGAATTTCATCTTCTACCATGCAAATTCGGTCGAAATGACCTTGAAACAATGAGATTTTGCCGAATACAATTAAATAAAATTGGTCAAGAACAAAACTTGGTTAAATGGGGAAACAATGTTTCTTTAAAAGGTGGGAAGAATGTGTCATTCAATCGACTTTTCGGCTAAGAGCATTAATGGGCCAAAAAGTAAAGATTGTTGGAGCCATTTTTGGAAAACAAAGAATGGGAATTAGTCAAGATGAAAGAGGTTAGAGATGTGACCCAATTTTCTCCAAAAAGAGCACCAAATGGACTTTTTCAGCCTAATTTTCGGCCATGTAAAGAGGTTGGCCAAAAATTCAGCTTAATGGACCATTAAATTTTCCAAATTTTAGGGTGAGCGAGGGGAAAGAAGTTACAATAAATTTAGACCAAAAGAAGACTATATTCAAATAGAGACTCAGTCGAAAATAACCCCACTAAAAAGGTGAGTAGGATCCAAAAATTGGGAAAGTGGCACTAGATTAAATTGGGGGGGGGGGGGGGGAATTCGACTTATTTATCAGAATGCCACTACAAATTAACCTATAAATAGTAGGCTTGGTGGAAGGCAAAAGCATCAATTTGACAATCAAACCAAAAACACAAAGCTCCGGCAAACAAATCCTCGGTCCGCCTGATGCTATAGTTGTCTATCTTTTCAATTCCTCTAAGAGTAAATGTCTTTCTTTCCTAAGATTCATTCTTAGGAATTTTGTTAGTGCAGTAGGTCTCACCTGAGTGAAAATCTTGATCTGTCATTCATGGACAAGATGTCTTTATCTTTTTCATATGAATATAATTAATTTAGATTTAATTTCTTATTGTAGATTTTGATCTGTCATTTCAATTTCGTTTCGATGAAACAATCAAATCGTTTAACTTCATTAAGAATGAGGATTATTCATGTGTGCACAAGAAAGTTAGTGGGAGTTGTATTGCTTTTATTATTCTATACATGGATGACATACTACTCATTGGGAATTACATAGGTATGTTGTAGTCTACAAAGTTGTGGCTATAAAGAATTTCTCAATGAAAGATTTGGGTGAAGCAACCTTAGGAATAAAGATCTATAGAGACAAATCTAGAAGGTTGCTAGGATTGACCTAGTCAACACATATAGACAAAGTGCTAAAATGGTTTAGCATGGAAGATTCCAAGAGAGGAACTCCTACCAATGAGTCATGGAATCTCTGTCTTGAAGAATATGTCTCCTAAGACACAAATAGAGAGAGATGAGATGAGTGAAGTACCTTATGCTTTGGCAATATAATGATTATATATGCTATGTTATGTATGAGGTCAAATGTTGCCTATGCTCTAAGTGTTATAAGCATGTTTCAAGTCAATCCAGGATAAAAACATTGGATTGTTGTTAATAACATTCTTATAGACTAGCGAAGAAATAAATAGATGCTTTTGTTTTATGGAGTTACTAACTTAAAAATTAAGGGTTTTATAGACTCTACTTTTTAATCAGAAGTTGATGATAGCAAATCAATTTAAGTTTCTTTTTCAAGCTCGATGGTGGAGCGATCAATTGGAAGAGTTCTAAACATGAAATGACTGCGGATTCCACCACTAAGACCAAATACATTGCAGCCTCTGAAATAGTAAAATAGGCTATTTGGATGAAGAAGTTCATAACTGAACTTGGTGTGGTTCCGAGCATTAGTTACCCCATAGTAGTGTAGTTGATAACAACGGTGCAATAGCATAAGCAAAGGAACCAATGTTTCATCAAATATCTAAACACGTGCTACGACATTATTAACTTATCCGAGAGATAATTGGAAGAGGGGATCTCAACATAGAAATGGGCGACACAGATTACAACATTGTAGAATAATTCACTAAGGCGCTTTCCTAACAGAAGTTTGATTGCCATCTTGATGAGATAGAAATAAGATTAAGAAATGATTGACTTTAGTGCAAGTGGAAGATTGAAAGTGTATACCCATTAAACAATCGGGTTTTGACCCTATAGGGCAAATAACCTTATGTGATACTATTTTTATGCAGATATCAGCAAGATAATGAATATTATCATTAATTGTCATTTATGAAAGTCAGTTATCGTTTGTCATGTCTATTGATTTTGTTGGAATTGATATCTTATGTTCTATAAATACATATTATGATAAAGTTAAGTGTCTTAAGCTATGTACTTTGGAGACCATGATAGAGATCATGCTAATTGAGACTCAAGTAGCTTAAAGCTTCAGACACGAGCTGGTCGTTGTCATAGGATCTTAAGAATGAACATTGATGAACTAGATAGACATCATGTAGATCATCACCTAAAGTATTTAGGGTGGCCGATCTCATGTCCATTGGTGTTGGTGGACCATCATGATTATTATGTGGGTGTAGAGACTAAGGGTACTGAATGGGATACTCAGATAATTCTCAATGGTAATTAATAGTAATTGTTAATGAGAATTATCTAGTGACTATATTACATATAGTCTTCAGATATGAGATCACCATGGTATCTTGTGTGTCGGGTTTCATGCTTTGACATTATTCCAATTAACCCTGGCTAAGGGTGAACCATTGGGCATGAAATATTGTACATGAAGGTTGTAAATGATCAATAGGGAATCCATTACTTCTATATTTGGAAATAGATCCTATGAATTATATATTTTGTTGAACAAGGAATCTTTGCAAAGTAGTATGCTATGACAATGAGTTTTCAGTAAATCCATTGTTGATGTTTGCTAAAGATATAATGGTCCATATGATTTGTCTATTAGGGTTTAACAGTTAGATGGATCAAGATATTGGCACGATAGAAGGATCGTTATTCTAAATATACTATAGTAACAAGAGGTCCTTTTTTATGATGATATTTCTCATCTTCTAAGTAGTCTTGACACTTTACTAGAAGTCAATCTTGACTTACAGGTTTGAGTTATTTAAAAGGTGTTATGATAGTAACTCGATTTAAGATTTGTCGGGGAAAAGGGAAAAATACATTGTATACATTTTAAGGGTAAAATGGTAATTTGACTTGTAGTTTAACTATAAGACTAAAATGATAATTATTAATTTTTTTTAAATCTAATGTAATGCAACTCTACTAACACAGCTAAGTGTGACATTAATTTAATTAGAAAATATAAATTACAACATAACTTTTATTTAATTATAAAAAGGTTCTAAAAGTTCGTATTAATAATTGAACATTAAAGGGTTAATGAGCCGGGTTTATGATTGAATTTTTCATGGGTCAAATTATTCAAATGATTGATTTCAATCCATAAGTTATAACCCATGGAACTGGTTGGCCATATATATAAATTTTGACCCATTGTTTCCTTAGTTAAGTTAAGCAAACCTTTACAATAAGGAAACCTTAGACCTAGTGGAACATTATAAATACCTCACTAAGTGGTTGAAATTCCTAAGGCACATTCTCCTCTTCTTGGCCAAAATTGAGAGAGAGAAAAGAGAGGAATTTTCCATTATCTTCCCGAAACTTTTGATTCATGTTGAATCTCGAGGTAGAAACTAACTAAGTGAATGAATCATATGGATTATGGTTAGAGGATGAAAATGTAGGCATCTTGAATCTTCCTTGCAATTGAATTAAAAGATGAATTATAGTGGTTTTCGCGTCAGGTTAATTCATGGGATTTACTGTGTTTTTATGTAAAGAGATTATATCTGTGATATATAATTATTGTATGATCGATTTTATTTATTGATTTAAGGTATGTTGAGGATAAGATCTTAAAATTTTAAGATCCGATAGGAAGTTTGACCATCGATGGAATGAGCATTTGAGGGTTTATCACTAGTAGAGGGATAACAGCTAAGTTTTAGTATTCATTTTAGTTTATTTGGTTTCATTTTATTTCATTCAGATTTTGTTTTGTAGCCAGGAATAATGCCTCATTTCAGGACTTAGCCAAGGAATGATTATGGCCATTTAATATAAAAAAATTCATCTTAGCTATTTAACTTGACTTTGAAGCTAGTGCTTGTCAAGAGCCCATCAGCCAATGCTTGTATGCTTATTTGACATGCCAATGCTTGTGTGATTATTTAGAAAACATGGGACTTTTAAAGCTAAAGCGCTTGCCAGGGGTTCAGCAGCCTGCACTTATTTGACACATAAGGGGCTTACTTTTTCAAAAGGAGCTAAGGGAGTAAGATATCTGAAAGATAGACGACTCAATTGCAATTAAGGAAGAGATGAATGGGAGTAGATAAATGCTAGATAAAAAGAGAAAAAAAAATGTGAGGAGATAAATGTGGGATTGAGCCCTTACCCAAAAAAAAAAAAAAAAAAGAACAAAACGGAAATCAAAAGAAATGTCGTAGGACTGAGCCCTTACACAGAAAGTCATAATCAATCTACGGATCATTTTGAGGAGACTGGTCAATTTCGAGTGTAGCAGTGGCGGCTTCCTCAATAGAAGGAGTAGGAGCCTTAGTGTCATCCGCTTGAACCTTCTCTTCAAACTCCTCCTCCCCTTCATCACTATCGTCTGGAAGCTCCACCTCAGACATGTTTAGGCTCCGATGGAAGAGGGAGACGACCATATTCGCAGCTATGTAGCCCCCGCCCTTAGCAAGGTTAACTTCTCACTGATAGGCTTCAGACCACATAAACTTATCCACAACCACCTTCTCTATCCCAAGGATGCTTTCCTGCATTGACTCGTGCTCAGCTTCCTCCTCACCTCGTTTCCCTCAACCTTCAGGTGCCCAACATCCGCCTTTGTTGAGCGAGCTCCTCAGTTGTAGCCTTATGTGCTTCAACCTCTTCACGACTCTTCCCCACTAGCTTAGTCTTCTTCGTAAGAAGATCGCAAACTTCCTCAGCAGAGGAGGTGAAGCTCTTTCTTAGCTGATTATTCTCTTGGCGAGGGCAGACGTATTTGGCTGGAGAATAAGAAAAGGTCGAGGAACCTAACATACTGCCCGCCATCTGAGCTTGAGGATAGCAAACCAAGTTAGAAATTGTTACGGAAAGAGAATGGGGCAAACTTAGATGACCCAAATAGTAAAATTAATAACGAGTAATTACCATAGCACAGCACGTTTCGCACCCCTGATGGAGAGAGATTTGTCTACTAGAGGGCTACTTAGAAATGCAAATAAAAGATTGCAGCAGAAGTAATATTTAAAACTTATTTCATATCACATTTTAATATGTATAATTTTTATTTAGATTGATCATATAATATTATATTATATATATAATCTTTACAAAAGTACAGTAAATCCTATCAAATTAAATCAAGATTTAAAGAAATAAATATGTCTCTTGGTTTCATAGAATTCTTCTTGAATAAAGATAAGGAGGCGCCCATGTGTTCGCCTTCTAATCCTAATTCACACAATTCATTTCGCATAATTAAATTTCTACTTAAAAGCTTAACACATGAGATGATAAATTTGGGGAAAATGAAAGGGAAAATACTCTCTTTTTCTCTTTTATAATTTTCGGCCAAGAGCTTGTGTGAAGACTTATGAATTTGGGCAACTCCTCTCTTGTATTTATAGGCAAAATCTAGGTTACTGTTTCCTAATATAATTAGGACTCCTAGTTTCCTTACAATTACAAAAGAGGTGAGATGGGTTAATACCCACTACCTAGCTGGCCACCAATGGGTATAACCAATGGATTATTTAATCAACGATTTAATTAATTTGACTTATGAAAATTCAATAAATGATTCGACCCTTTAACTCTTTAATGTCCAATTATTATTACGAACCTTTAAAACTCTTTTATAAATAAATAAAAGTTCTTATGTAACTTATTAATTTCCAATTCATTTGATGCCCTACTTAATTGTGCTAGTAGAGCTGCATGACATTAAATTAATAAATTAATAATTACAATTTTGCCCTTAAAGTCAAACTATAATTTTACACCTAAAATGTTTTTGGTTTGTTTTCCCTTTTCTTCGAAGAAACTTTAATTGAGTTACTTCGAACCATATGTAGATGACCGATTAGGTTCTACATCATGCCGATAGGAGGATTTCATCAAAACTATGATTTTATTTAATTCCAAATTAAATTTATTTTATTTAATAAAACAACCTCTAAAATTAAATAGTTAACTTCATGATTAAATAAATTTAAACCTCCAAGTCAAGATTGACTTCGAGCAAAGTGCCAAGACTACCAAGAAGATGAAAAGTACCATCTTCTGAAAGAACCTGATATTACTATAGTATGCTTACCATAACAATCATTTCATCTTACCAATATCTTAATTCGTCCTAAGGCATAGTTTAATTGTCAAGCTCTTATAGATAAATCTTATGGACCATTACATCTTTATTGAACATTGACAATGGACTTACAAAAAATCTTTTCATACCGTACTACTCTGTAGCAATTCCTTATTTAATATAGTATATAATCCATAGGACCTTTTTCCAAATACGGAAGCGATAGATTCCCTCTTGACCACACACAACCTTTTTGCACAATACTTCATGCACAACTATTTACCCCGTGTTCACCTACGGCTACGACTAATTTGAATGATGTCAAAGTATGAAGTCTTGTACTCAAGGAACCATGGTGTCTCAACTCTAAGAATCAGATGTAAAGAGTCACTAGATAATTCTCAATTATAGTTGAAGTTGCTTGATATTTTCTTGCCTTGTGCATGGCGTGATTCTAGCCGAATGAATGCAATTTTTCGATGCGGCAGCAGACGGCAGTGGCCTCGACGGTGGCCTTGGGTTCGTATATGCCGGTGCCTCCGCAGCGGGGTTGATGGCGTGTGAGGCGTTGCTTGCGCTTACCCTCGGTGGGCGTGGGCTTCATAGTAGCATCGATTCGATCTCATTGCGGGGGTGTTGTGTGTGTGGCCCCACCACGGATGTCTCCCAGAGCTGCCAGCGCACGTGGGGCTGTCAGGGGCACCCAGCGCATGCACGATGTCCTTGAACACCATCGCGCGCGTGCGGGCGTTGTCCCTGAGAGATCTCCCGGCAGCCGTCAAGTCGGAGTTGCGTGATTTTGGTTAGCCTTGCACACTGCATGATTCCAACCGAATGAGTGCAATGGTTCAATGCGATGGCCCCCAGCAGTGGTAGAGGGCGGCAGCCTCGGGTTCGTATGCGTATGTGCTTCCATGGCAGGATTGATGGTGTCTGAGGCATTGCTTGCGCTTACCCTCGGTGGGCGTGGGCTTCATAGTAGCAGCGTTTCGATCTCATTGAGAGGGTGTCGTGCGTGTGGCCCCACCGCGGATGTCTCCCAGAGTTGCTAGCGCACGTGGGGCTGTCAGGGGCACCCAGCGC